>PDHP01000249.1:0-45184 GCA_003339455.1 Ophiocordyceps camponoti-leonardi (nom. inval.) | reverse complement strand
TATTATTATTATTATTATTATTATTATTATTATTATTATTATTATTATTATTATTATTATTATTATTATTATTATTATTATTATTATTATTATTATTATTATTATTATTATTATTAGTAGTAGTAGGTTAGGAATAATAGGCTAAAATAGGTTTATAAATACCTATATAAGTACTAACTAGGGGTATATAGCCTTATCCTTTTCCTCCTTAATAATAGTATATAGTTTTTTAATAAGCCTTTAAAACTATTATTCTATTAGCTTTCCCCGACTAAACCTTATTTATACTATTTACTTTAACTAAGTTCGGGGACTCTCCCCGTTTAATAAAGGCTATTAATTCTACTATCTTTTAGGCTAATACTAGTAATATTAACTATTATTTATTAGTATTTTTCTTATTCTTTATCCGCCCTTTCTCCTAGTTAATTCTAACCTTTTTATAATATTAGTATATTATAATATAATAGTAGAAATTAGCTAATTAAATACTTATTCCTTATTAGCCTTTATTCTTCGCTCTTTAGCTAGACTCTAGTTCCCTCTTTATTTTACTATTATTTACTTACTTTTTTAATCCTAATAAAAAAAGCCCCTTTTAATTAAGTATAAAATATATAGACTATAGCGGATATTATATAATTTATTAGGCTTTATTAATTAAATACGTATAATAAGGGCTAAGTTAATTATAAGGTACTTATTAATTATATACTCTTTTAGTATTATTCCCCCTATTACTCTTATAACTACTTTTTCTCTTTCGAAAGAAGGGGTAGGAAGTATTTACTAGGGTAATAATAATAAAAGAAAAAGGAAAAAAAGAAGGAAGGAGGAATAATCGATGTTTTTATACCTCTTTTTCTACTATACCTTACCGCCTTTATATTAGCTTCCTAGACTAAGTCTTCTTTTTTCTACTCCCTTTCTCCTTTTTTTACCTACTTACCCCCCCCTTTCTCCCTCTTTTTTCTTATATAATCTATAATATTACCTAAGTAATTAGCTTATCCTACTATATATTCGTTTACCCCTACTTTATAGCCCCCCCTTAGGGGCTTAGGGCCCTACTTTTACTCTATTATTAGGGGGTTTTACCCTACCTAGGGATTTTTCCTACTTAGTATAATAGCGAGGTTCTAGAAGCCCTTTAAAGCCCCTAGAATAGATTTAATAAATAAATAAATAAGGAGTAAATACCTAATCGGCTAATTATTACTAATATATTATAATATACTAGTAGTATAAAAAGGTAAGAATTAACCTAAGTAGGGGAATAAAATAGGCGGGGAGTAAAAAAGGTATAAATAAGTAATAGTTAATAATTCTAAAACTAGCCTAGAAAACAGTAGAATTAATAGCCTTTATTAAGTATAAAGGGTTTAAAAACTTAGCTAAAGTAAATATTACGAATAGGGTTTATATAGGGGGAGTTAATAAAGTAATAGTTTTAAAACCTAATAAGGGAATTATACGATATTATAAAACTAGAATATAATAAAAGTATATACTCCTAGTTATTATTTATATAGGCAATTATTAACCCGATTATTATTATAATTACCCTATTAATAATAATAATAATTATAATTATAATAATAAATATAATTATAATTATAATATTAATAAATATAATTATAGGGTTAATATAAAATAATAAGTTTATAAGGCTAATCCCCGCCCCTAATACTAGGTATCCGAATTAACTAAACTATTTTTACCCTTTAAATATACTCTTTATACCCCCCTTCCTACTTTATATTACTCTTACCTAAAATAGTAGGATTATTAACTAATAAATCCTAGATCTTATTAAATATATAATATACTCTTTTAACTATATTAATAAATAACTAAAAAAATAAATAAAGGCGAATAAGGAGTAAGCAAAGGGTAATAAGGAAATAATAAAGCGGATTAAAACTCGCCTTTAGTAAATTAAAAAGGGGGTAAATTAAGTAATACTTTAAATAATAAATAATAATATTACCTTAGTATATATATTTAATAATAAAGAAATCCTCGACTAAGAGTTAAATATTAATAAATATATACTAAACCGCCCTCTATTTAAAGATAAGCCGAAGACTATATACTAAATAATTAAAAGGTTATATAAGAATATAAAAGGGGATTTTAGGCTCCTAAAAAATACGGTAGAGTATAATAAGTAGACTAAAGTATAAAAGGAGGTCGAGGGAGTAATAAAAGGGTAAAAGGGGGGAAAAGGGGGTAAAGAAAAGGTAAAGGTAAAGAGGGTAAGGATAAAGAATAAGGCGGCTATAGTAAAAAGAGGTAGTAAGGCTTTACCTATAGTACTCTTAGGGGAGGAGTAAAAAAGGCTAAAAAGCTAGTAAAAAAGTAGAAAATAATAGGTAAAATAACTAGGGTAAGAATACTAAAATAAGAGTATAAATACTCTTTAAAAAAGGTTATTATAAAGGGTTATATAATAGTAAAAGCGGCGAATAAGGTTTAGGGGTTAATTAAGGTAAAAGTTAAGTAATAATAAAAAAGGTAATAATAATTTTAAGAAGATTCTTAAATATATTTCCTATATAAGTCTAAGGCGAGGTTAAACTACTATAATTATTAAAAGGAGGAGAACTATTTAATAAGGAGGCTAATATAGGATTTATACTAGAGTACTTAAACAAAGTCTACTCGGTCCCTTAGGGGGGCGATTAGAGTATATAGGAAAAGAGCGTATTATAAAACTATAAAATAATAATATAAAAAGATATACTCGGTTATTTTATCCTTACCCGAATTATATAGGTATAAAGATAATAGTACTAAGGGGATATAGTAAGTAAAGAGGAATTTATTAAGCCTAATCCTATTAGTATAAAGTTAAGTAAAAAGGCTATTAAAAAACTTCGGGAAAAAAATATACTTTATAAAAAGAGCGCTTAAATAAAACTAGGGGGGAGAATTTATAATATAATTATAGGACTAATTATACTATTTAAGGCGCTATTCCCTAAATACCTAGTAAGTATATTATTTGTTTTAAAAATAGAGGTTTAATAGCTTATAAGACTAAACTCCTATACTCCTAGAACCTACTTAGGAAGTAAAGGCTTATTAAGCCTCCCTAAGGGTAATATAGGTAATAATATAATAAAAGGGTAGCCCTAATAAGGGTAGAGTTAGTAGGTAACCCGACTAGTAATTAAGCGGATAATAATAATAAACCCATAGAATTTAAGGAGCTAGTAAGTATATACGGAATAATAAGTAAGGTAAATATCTAGGGGGGGAATATAGGCTTTAATCTTTATATAATAACTAGGTATAATATAGTAGGCTTTAGTAATAATATAAAGGTAAGAGGCTTAAACTTTAGCTAATTCCTTAACTATTTAGCTAAAGGGGTTATTTTCGGCTAGGGTAGGAGGGATAAAAAAGAAGGAGTTATAAGTAATAATAATATAAATAACCTTAGTATAAACCTTTTTAGTATAGGGAAGGGTAAAGCCCTAAGTCGAGGTAATAAAGCTAGTAAGGGCGAGTTATTATTTTTATAGCTTTTATTAGAAATATTAAAAGTATACTTTTTATTAAAGCTTATAGTAGATTTATATACTAAGTATATAGGCCTTTTAAATAAGAGCGATTAATACCCTATTAAGGACTAGTAGTAAGGTATCCGCTTAATAGGCTCTTATAAAATAAAGAAGCTTACTCTTAAGAGGCTAAAAGGATATTTTATACTCTATTACCTAGTCCTAATAAACCCCCTAAGCCTAGATACGCTAAGCTTAGACCTAGGCTAGGGTATAACTAGTATTAATAATATTCGTATTATTAGTAAAGCCTATAGGAATAACCCTAGTAACCTTTTTAAGGTATTATTATAAGAACGAGAGATAAAAAATAAAAAGGATAGGTAATAAGGAGGACCCCTAGAGTACTCCTTTTAGAATAAAAATAGGGTTTATTTATTAAATCTACTCTAGGGGCCTTTAAGGGCTTCTAGAATCTTATTATTATATAAAGTAGGAAAAATCCCTAGAAGGGGCAAAACCCCCTAATAATAGAGTAAAAGTAGGGCCCTAAGCCCCTAAAGGGGGGGCTATAAAATAAGGGTAAACGAACGTATAGTAGGATAAGCCGTTTACTTAAATAGTCTCGTAGATTATATAAGAAAAAAGGGGAAGAAAGAGGGGGGGGGGGGGGGGGGGGTAGAAGAGAAGTAAGTAGGGGAAGAGAGGAGGAAAAAAGCAGAGAAAAGAAAACCTAACCTAATATACTAATATAAAAGGCGGTAAGGTATAGTAGAAAAGGGGGTATAAAAACCTCGATTATTTCTCCCTCCTTTTTTCCTTCTTTTTTTCTTTATTATTATTACTTTAGTAAATACTTCCTACCCCTTTTTTCGTAAAAGAAAAGGTAATTATAAAAGTAATAAGAAGGAAAACGATTAAGGAGTATATAATTAACGAATACCTTATAATTAACTTATTTCCTATTATATATATTTAGCTAGTAAAGCCTAATAAATTATATAATATCCCCTATAGCCTATATATTATATACTTAATTAAAAGGGGCTCCCTTTATTAGGATTAAAAAAATAAGTAAGTAATAATAAAAAAGGGGTAAATAGAATCCGGCTAAAGAGTAAGAAATTATAATTAATAAGGGGTAAGTACTTAATTAGCCGCTTATTATTATTATACTATATTATATACGTATTATATAAAGGTAAGAATTAACTAAAGGAATAAATAGAAGGCGAGTAAAATACTAATAAATAATAGCTAATATTATTAGTATTAGCCTAAAAGGTAGTAGAATTAATAGCCTTTATTAAATAGAGCGGATCCTTAAATTCGGCTAATATAAATAGTATAAATAAGGTTTATATAGGGGGAGTTAATAGGGTAATAATTTCGAAAACTCGTTAAAAAGCTATATAATATTATAAAAAAGGAGTAGAATAAGGTTATATAACCCTAATCGCTATTTATATAAGTACTTATTAACCCGCTTAAGCCTATTATACTTATCCTATTAATAATAATAATTATTATTATAATAATACTAATAATAATAATAAGTATAACTATAAGACTAGTATAAAATAATAGATTTATAAGGCTAATCCCTATACTTAATATAGACTATTTAAACTAGCTAAACTACCTTTATACCCCTAAAACGCCTACTTTATTATTTATATATATTACTCCTACTTAGGATAATAGGGTTATTAATTATTAAATCCTTAGCCTTATTAAGTATATAGCGTATTTACTTAACTAGATTAATAAATAATTAGAAAAATAAGTAAAAACGAATAAAGAATAATTAAAGAATAATAAATAAATAATAAAATAGATTAAAACCTACTTTTAATAAATTAAAAAAAGGGTAAACTAAGTAATATTCTAAATAATAAATAATAATATACTCTTAGTATATATACTTAATAATAATAATAACTCTAATTAAAAGCTAAATATTAAAAAATATACACTAAATTACCCCTATTTAAAGATAAGCTAGAGTTTATATACTAAATAATCGAAAGGCTATATAAAAATACAAAGGAAAACCTTAGGCTTCTAAGGAATACTATAGAGTATAAAGAATAGGCTAAGGTATAAAAGAATACTAAGGGGGTAGTAGAGGAATAATAGGAAGGAGGTAAAAGAAAGAGAAAAAGAGCTAGGAAAATAAAAATAGTATAAAGGAGTTAAGGGGAAAGGTAATAATAAAAAAGGGTAGAATAAAGAATAAAATAGTAATAATAAAAGGGGATAGTAGAACTCCGCCTATAATACCCTTAGAGGAGGAATAAGGAGAAAAGGAGAGGCTTATAAAAAGGTAGAAAATAATAGGCGAAAAGACTAGAATAAAAGTACTAAAAAGAAGGCGCGAATACCCCTTAAAAAGCTATTATAAAGGATTATATAATAGTTAAAATAGTATAAAGGTTAAATAGTAAAAAGGATAAATAATAATAAAAAAAATAATAATTTAAAAAGGATTTAGTATTTAAGTTTAAGGTAAAGTCGAATTAGTATAATTAGTAAAAGGAAGAAAACTACCTAATAAGGAGGCTAGTATAGGACTTATACTAGAATACCTAGATAAAGTCTACTTAATCCCTTAGGGGAATAATTAGAGTATATAGAAAAAGAAAGTAATATAAGGTAGTAAAATAATAATAAAGAAAAATATACTTAGTTATTTTATTCTTATTTAAACTATAAGAGTAAAAAGGCGATAATATAAAGGGAATATAATAGGTAAAGAAAAACCTATTAAGTTTAATCCTACTAGTATAAAACTAAGTAAGAATACTATTAAAGAACGTTTAAAAAAAGGGATACTTTATAAGAAGAATACTTAAACGAAACTAGGGGAGTATATTAATAGTATAATTATAGGATTATTTATACTATTAAGAGTATTATTCCTTAGACTCTTAATAAGTATACTATTTATCCTAAAAATAAAGGTTTAATAATTAGTAAAACTATAAACTAGTACTCCTAAAACCTACTTAGAAGGTAAAGGCTTATTATATATTTTTTAGGGTAATATAAGGGGAAGTAAGGGGGTAGTTATAATAAGGGCGGAGTTAATAAGTAATCTAATTAATAATTAAGCGGATTATAATAATAAAACTATAGGATTTAAGAAACTAGTAAGTATAGGCGGAATAATAGGTTAAGTAAATATTAAAAGGGGGAATATATACTTCGATCTTTATATAATAACCGGGTATAGTTTAATAAGCCTTAATAATATTATAAAGGTAGTAGGCTTAAACCTTAGTAAATTCCTTAATTATAAGACTAGAAAGACTACTTTTAACTAGGGTAAGGGGGATAAAATAAAGAGAATTATAAATAATAATAACTTAAATAACCTTAGTATATACTTTCTTAATATAGGGGAGGGTAAAACCCTAGGTAAAAGTAATAAGGCTAATAAGTAAAAACTATTATTTTTATAGCTTTTATTAAAAGCGTTAAAAGTATACTTTTTATTAAAGTTTTTAGTAAATCTAAATACTAAGTATATAAGCTTCCTAGGTAAAGGCGATTAATACCCTATTAAAAACTAATAAAAAAGTATTTATTTAATAGGCTTTAGTAAAATAAAGGAGTTTATTTTTAAGGGGTTAAAAGGATATTTTATACTCTTTCGCTTAATCTTAATAAACTCCCTAGGCTTAAATAAGCTAAGCTTAAACCTAAATTAAAGTATAATTAGTATTAATAATATTTATATTATTAATAAAGCCTATAAGAATAATATTAATAACTTTTTCTAGATAATAGTATAAAAAGAAAATATATAGGATAAAGAGTATAGGCGATAAAAAGAACCCCTAGAATACCCTTTTTAGGATAAAAATAGGATCCGAAAAAACGCTATTAATATATATATAGGATAACTAGTTTATAAAATAGAAATAAAAAAGAACTAAAATCTAAGGAGGGAATCTAAAGTAATTAAGAGTTTAAATAAACTTATAATATAAAATATAATTAAAGGCTTTTATTATATTAAGTATAAATAAAAAGACTAAGCCTTAAAGGCTTTATATTATCTAAATAGTCTTAGTAAAAAAAAGTAGAGTATTATTTATAAATCTACTAGGGCGATTACTTATTTACCTAAAAGGGAGAATACCCTAAAACTTTATAATTATAAAAATACGCTTTATAAGGATAGTCTTAAGAACCTTATTAATAGTATTAAGGATAGAGATTAATTAATAGCCGCCTAGAGTCTAGTAAACCTTAGGTAATTTACCCTATTTATAAAAAATAATAATATTAAAAACTTTATAAATAATAGAAAAATAAGCCTAGGAAATATAGCCTTAGAATAATCTAATAAGTATTATAATAAAAAGGGGGTTATATCCTTTAAAAAAGTTAACTAGGATTTTATTAAGTCCTATAGACTTTTATAATAAAATACTATAGAATACCTTATATATATTAAAATTTATAATTATTAAAAAAATATTAAAAAAAGGGAATAGGTTATTAAGGTTAAGGGGTAGGGGGGTAATTAAAAAATAAAGGAAGAACTTATAATTTAAAAGCTAAACCTTTTTAATAAAATTAAATATTAATAAACTATTAAAAAAGGAGGCTAATAAAGGGGTATAGGCTAATTTAGGGGAGGCTTAACTATATAAATAAGCTTATTAGGTTATAAACTATATAGTATAAAAGTCTAAAAAGGCTAATACTAAGAAACCCTTTTATATATTTTTCTTAATTATATAAATAGACTTTTTAAGGGTTAATATTATATTCTAATAATCCTTTTAATAAGAATCTATTAGGTTTACTTACTAGTATTATTAATTCCTTTTTATAAACCTAATTATACTAATTACCTTATTTATTTATTTATTTATTTAAATCTACTCTAGGGGCCTTAAAGGGCTTCTAAAACCTTATTATTATACTAAGTAGGAAAAATCCCTAAAAAGGGGCAAAACCCCCTAATAGTAGAGTAAAAGTAGGGCCCTAGGCCCCCGAGTAGGGGGCTATAGGGCAGGGGTAAACGAATATATAATAGGATAAGCCGTCTACTTAGGTAGTCTTATAGATTATATAAGAAAGAGAGGGAGAAAGAGGGGAGGGGGGGGGGGGGGGGGGGGGGGGGGGGGGGGGGGGGGGAGGGGGGGGGGGGGGGGGGGGGGGGGGGGGAGGAGAGAGAGAGGGGGGGGGGGGGGGGGGGGGGGGGGGGGAGGGGAGAAGAGAGAGGGAGAGAGAGAAAGAGAGAGAGAAGGGAGGGAGCGGAAAAAAGAAGACCTAACCTAGTATACTAATATAAAGGCGGTAAGGCGCGGTAAAAAAGGGGGTATAAAAACCTCGATTACTCCTCCCTTTTCCCTTTTTTCCTTTTTCCTTTATTAATATTACCTTAGTAAGTACTTTTTACCCTTTCCTATATAAAAGAGAAGAAATAATTATAAGGGTAGTAAAAGGGGGAGTAGTAAAGGAGTATATAATTAACGAGTACCCTATAGTTAACTTAGCCCCTACTCTTATTATATATACCTAGTTAATAGAACCTAATAAATTATATAATATCCTTTATAGCCTATATATCCTATAGTTAATTAAAAGGGGCTTTTTTTATTAGGATTAAAAGAGTAAGTAAATAATAGTAAAAAAAGGGATAAATAAAGTCTAGGTAAAAAATAAGCGGTTATAGTTAATAAAGGGTAAGTACTTAATCGTTTACTTATTATTATTATACTATAGTATATAGGCGTTATACTTAGGTAAGAGTCGACCGGAAGAGTAAGTAAGGGGTAAGAAAAGTATTAATAAATAATAGTTAATATTACTTATATTAGCCTAAAAGGTAGTAGAATTAATAGCTTTTATTAAATAAGGCGGATTCCTAAATACGATAAAAATAAGTAGTATAAGTATAATCCGGGTAAAGGGAGCTAATAAAATAATAGTTTTAAAAGCTCTTTAGGGAATTATAATAAATCGTAAAAAAGGAGTAGGATAAGGCTATATAACCTTAGTTATTATTTATATAGGCGCTTATTAACCTACTTAAGCCTATAGTTTTTACCCTATTAATAATAATAATAATAATAATAATAATAAGGGGTATACTTATAGGGCTAGTATAAAATAGCGGATTTATAAGGCTAATCCTTATACTAAATATAGGCTACTTAAATTAGCTAAACTACTTATAGCCCTAGGAGGTATTTAACCTATTATTATATATTACCCTTACTTAAAATAATAAAGTTATCGATTAATAGATTCTCGGCCTTATAAAGTATATAGTATATTTACTTAACTAGATTAATAAATAGCTAAAGAAATAGGTAAAGGCGGATAAGGAGTAGTTAAAGAACGATTAGTAAATAATAGAGTAGATTAAAACCCGCTTTTAGTAGATTAAGAAGGGGGTAAACTAGGCGGTATTCTAAATAATAAATAGTAATATACTCTTAGTATATATATTTAGTAATAATAAGACTTCCGACTAGGAGCTTAATATCGATAAATATATACTATATTACCCCCTACTTAAAAATAAGCTAGAGTTTATATATTAGGTAATTAAAAGGCTATATAAGAATATAAAAGGGGATTTCGGTAGTCTTAGGGATACTATAGAGTATAGGGAATAGGCTAAAAGGTAAAAGGATACTAGGAGGCTTATAGAAAAACGATAGGAGGAAGGTAAAAAGGAAGGGGGAGGGGGTAAAGGAGAAGGATATAGTATAGGGGAGTTAGAGTAGAAAATAATAGTAAAAAGGGGTAGGATAAAGAGTAAGGCGGTAATAATAAAGGGGGGTAGTAGAACTCCGCCTATAATACTCTTAGAGGAGGGATAGGAGGAAGAAAAAAGGCTAGCGAAAAAGTAGAAAACGGTAGGCGAGAAAACGGGAGTAAAAGTACTAAAAAGGGGGCGTAAATACCCCCCGAAAAAAAGCTAATACGGAGGATTATATAGCGGTTAAAATAATAATTAAAGAATAAAGGGGGTTAAATAATAAAAAAGGGATAAATAATAATAAAAAAGGTAATAGTAAATTAAAATAGTATTAGAGCTTATTATACTTATAAGTCTAAAGTAAGGTTAAATTAGTATAATTAATATAGGGAAGAGAACTACTTAATAAGAAGGCTAGCGTAGGACTTATACTAGAGTACCTAGATAAGGTCTACCTAGTCCCTTAGGAAGGCGATTAGAATATAAGGAAAAAGAGGGTAATATAAAGTAGTAAAACGATAACGAAGGAAGATATATTCGGCTATTTTATCCTCGTTTAAGTTATAAGGGTAAAAAGATAATAGTATAAAGGGGATATAATAAGTAAAAAGAAACTTATTAAGTCTAATCCTATTAGTATAAAGCTAGGTAAAAAAGCTATTAAGGAATTTCGAAAAAAAGGTATACTTTATAAAGAGAATACCTAGACGAAAATAAGGGGGCGCGTTAATAGTATAACTATAGGATTACTTATACTATTTAAGGTATTATTCCTTAGCCTCCTAGTAAGTATATTATTTATCCTAAAGGTAGAGGTCTAGTAATTAGCGGGATTATAAGCCGATAGCTTTAGAACCTACTTAGGAGGTAAGGGCTTATTATATATCCTTAAAGGTAATATAGGGGGTAGTTAGGGGGCGGCTATAATAAGGGCGGAGTTAACGAGTAACCCGACTAGTAACTAAGCGGACTATAATAATAAAACCGCGGGATTCGAGGAACTAGTAAGTATAGGCGGAATAATAGGTTAAGTAAATATTAAAAGGGGGGATATATACTTTAATTTTTATATAATAACTAGGTATAGCCTAGTAGGCCTTAGTAATAGTACGAAGATAGTAGGCTTAAACCTTTATAAGCTTTTTAATTATAGGACTAGAGGGTTTACCTTTAGCTAAGGTAAAGGGGATAAAGTAGAGGGAATTATAGGCGATAATAGTATAAATAACCTTAGTATATACCTCCCTAGTATAAGGGAGGGTAAAGCCCTAGGTAAAAGTAATAAGGCTAATAAGTATAAGCTATTATTTTTATAGCTTTTACTAAAGGCGCTAAAAGTAGGCTTTCTACTAGAGCTTTTAGTAAATCTAAACGCTAAGTATACGGGCTTCCTAGGTAAGGGCGATTAATACTCTATCGAGGATTAATAGAAAGGTATCCGCCTAATAAACTCTAGTAAAGTAGAGGAGTTCGCTCTTTAGGGGTTAAAAGGATATTTTATATTTTTTAGCCTAATCCTAATAAATAGCCTAGGCTTAAACGAGCTAAGCTTAAACCTAAGCTAGGGTCCGGCTAGTACTAATAATATTCGTATTATTAGTAAAACCTATAGGGATAACCCTAATAACCTTTTTTAAATAGTAGTAAAAAGAGGAGATATATAGGATAAAGAGTATAAGCGATAAAGGGGACCCCTAGGGTACTCTTTTTAGGATAAAAACGGGGTCCAAGAGGATACTATTAATACGTAAGTAGGATAACTAGTCTATAAGGTAGGAGCGAAGGAGGGCTAAGATTTAAGAAGGGAATCTAAGGTAATTAAGAGTTTAAATAAGCTTATAATATAAAACGTAGTTAAAGGCTCCTATTATATCGAGTATTAATAGGAAAACTAAGCCTTAAAGGCTTTATATTATCCGAATAGTTTTAGTAAAAAGAAGAAGGGTATTATTTATAAACTTACTAGGGCGATTACCTATTTACCTAAAAGGTAAAATACCCTAGAGCTCCGTAGTTATAAAGATATACTTTACGAGGATTATTTCGAGAACCTTATTAATAGTATTAAGAAGGGAGATTAGTCGGTAGCCGCCTAGAGTCTAGTAGACCTTAAACGACTTACCCTATTTACGTAGGATAATAACGTTAAAAACCTTAAAAATAGTAGGAAAATAAGCCTAGGAGATATAGCCCTAAAATAGCCTAGTAAATACCGCGATAAAGGGGGGGCTATAGCCTTTAAGGAAGCTAACTAGAATCCTATCGGGTCCTATAGACTTTTATAACGAAATACTATAGAGCGCTTTATATACGTTAGAATCTATAATAACTAAAGAAATATCGAAAAAGGGGAATAAATTATCGAGGTTAAGAAGTAGGGGTATAATTAGAGGATAGGGAAAGAACTTATCGTTTAAAAGTTAGACTTTTCTAGCGAAATCGGATATTATAGGACTATTAGGAGAGAAGGCTAATAAAGGTATATAAGTAGGCTTAGGAGGGGCCTAACTATATAAATAAGCCTAATAGGTTATAGATTATATAGTATAGGGGTCCGAGGAGGCTAATACGAAAAAGCCCCTTTATATATTCCTCTTAACCGTATAAATAGACTTTTTAAGGGTCGATATTATATCCTAATAATCCTTTTAATAGGAGTCTATTAGGTTTACTTATTAGTATTATTAATTCCTCTTTATAAACCTAGTTATACTTATTACCTTAGAAGTCTACTAGGGGATTAATCGGAATCCGAAAGTTTAAAAATAGTAGGGGATAATAATAGCCGCTATAGCCTTTAATTCTCTATAAAACTAAGTAATAAAGGAGTCGATTTCCTTAAGCGAAGAGGAGTAGATATAGAAAAGGAGAAGGTAGTTCTTAGCCTCTATAAGAAGAATATCCGGGTAAAAGGACTTCTATCGGTAGGAGGGCTTAGACTCTAATAGGAGAGCTATATAAAAGAAGATAGCCTAGGGAATATAATCGGAGCTATAAAGAGTTAAATCGGGGCTAAGGAAGGTAGGAAGGCTAGAGGGGGTAGCCTAGAAAAGGTTAATTATACTAGTCTAGTAGTTATAAACCTCCTAAGTAACCTCGTAAGGAGGAGTTAAAAGCTTAAGACTAAGGGAGGCTATAGTATTAAGAAGGGTTAAGATATAGGGTAAGGTATAATTATAAAAGTCCTATAATAAATAATAGGAGTTAAAATCCCCGAGGATAATAGCCGGAGAGCGAGTAGGGAATAACTAGGGTAAGAGAAGAATAAGTCTAATAGAAATACTAAGAAATAGGGAGTATAGAAAAAGAATATAGGGGCTATTATAAAAGGAAACCCTAGTAATATCCTCCGAGAGAACTAGGTCCTAGGACTTAATATCGTATTATTTATAAATATAGATAAGTATATAGCTAGAGCCCTAAATAAAGTAATAAGGGGTAAGGCTAGGGAATAGTAAATAGTTATACGAGTTAAATTAGAATTCCTAAAAAACGATAATATTATAACTAATAGCGGAGGAAAGGGTAAGATAAGTAAGGTAGTTTATATACTAAATATTCTAGGTAAAGGTCGTAATTTTTATAGTAATTATATCGAAGGTATAAAGAATAGTAATTATATAAAAAGGGTAAACTAAGTATAGGATAAAGTAGAGGATAATCCTCCCTTATTACCCTATCTACCTCTTCCCCCCTTAGTACCCCTTATACTCTTATAGGGGGTAATTATTCCCTAAAAAGAGGATAAGCCTTATAAAGCTAAAGCCTTACGGAGAGTAGGATTACCCCGGGTTATTAAAGTACCTTACGTTAGAAGTCTACTTTAGGGCGTAGGGCTAGGGGTTAAATCTTAAGAGGAAGTAAGAATAATAAGGTTAAGAGGTTAAGAACTAATAAGATTAAGGTTTAGAGTATAGTCGAGGTCCCTAGGGGAGCCCTAGTAAGGTCGTTTATATAAAAAAACCTATATAAAGCCTTTGGTATTAGTATAGGGGGATAAATAATAGGCGGGCGATTAGACTATAAGCGGCTTTTAGAAGCGCTAGGGGTAGAGTAGGTAGTTAGCCTTAGCCTTTTCCTACTATTAGTAGGAGATAGGGTAATCGTATACCTAAGTAGTATAGGTATTATTATATAAAAGGTAACGCTAGGGTTAATCCCCCTTATTAGTAGGGTAGAACCCCTTTTCTCCATTATATAAAGTAGAATTATAATAATTATAATAGGGGTTTTCCTAATAGTATTTAGAGATATAATTATACTAGAAATAATTATAGTATTACTTAGGGTATACCGATTTATTATAGGGTTTATAATAAATAATCTCCGAGTCGATTATAAGGCTATTCGTATAAAGTTAGTTTATATTAACTATACTACTAATACCGAGAATAAGGTTTATTCGGGGGGTAATACCTTATAAGCCCTTACGTGGCTTTATAGCCCTAGAGCGAGTAATATTAATATAGTTAATAATATAAAGAGTAGTAAGGAGAGTATTATAATCCTAAAGAGTAGACTCTATATAAACGCCTTTAGTAATAATAGCGAAAGTCTAGCGTATACGTATTACTTCTATACTAAATACTTACTAAATCTAGCTATTCTAGTCTATAAAACTCTTTTTCTCGGCGTTAAAAGTAAGGATAATATTATTACTTAGGAGGTATTAGGCTATAACTATAGCTAATATACTTATTACTTCGTTCGCCTTAATAATAAGGGTAGGAGGGGGTAGGGATAGGACCCTATCTATAATAGGAATATCCTTTAAGGAAATAAGGACCTTATAGTTATATTAAGTAGGGACTAGGCAGACCCCTATTAAAGCGCTAATAATAAGTTCCCTAATAGTAGCGAGAATAAAGGCTTAAGACGGCTAGCTAAAGGGGGCGGACTTCGTTTAGAGTATAAATATAATAGCTTTTTTTATAGTCTTTTAAATAGCCTTAGTAAGTAATACAGGAAGGGGCGCGGAGTCCGCCGAAAGAATAGTAGAACTCTAGGAGTAAAGTTTTTCGGCGAAGGAATTAATAATAGTCTATATAGCGCGAAAGCTATCCTACGAGATTACTTAGGTAAGTTTATTAAAAACGGACTTTAGGAGGGGATTAATCGGAGCCCGAAGCGTATCTACGAAAGGGTTATTAGAGGATAAAGTAATATTAAAAGAAGGCGAACCCGCTAGCTAGTTTTAGCGGGATTATTAGAGTCCGAGGGTTCCCCTATTAAGGTTTATACCTTTACCCGGGTCCCCCCCGGAGGCCTTACCCGATAGCTTTATATACGGGGCTATCCTCCTAGAGGAAGGAGGCGTATAAAAGAAGCTATAAAGATAGGTTATTAGTCGTATCGAATAGACTAGCGATAAGCTCCTTCTTGTCGTATTACGATATTATATAATACTAATTATTTTAAGAGTTTACTAGGGGATTAAATAAGGTTTAAAAGTATAAAAATAGTATAGGATTATAATAACTATTATAGCCTTTAATATACTATAAAACTAAGTAATAAAAAAGTCGATTTCCTTAAATAAAGAGGAATAAATATAAAAGGGGAGAAAACGGTTTTTAGCTTTTATAAGGAGAATATCCGGGTTAAAAGACTTTTAATAATAAAAAGGCTTATACTTTAATAAAAGAATTATATAAAAAGAGGTAAACTAAGGTATATAATTAAAATTATAAAAAATTAGGTTAAGGCTAAAAAAGGTAAAAAAGCTAGAAGGGATAGCTTAAAAAAGGTTAATTATACTAAGATAATAATTATAAACCTCTTAAGTAACCTTATAAGGGGGAGTTAAAAGCTTAAGACTAAGGGAGACTATAGTATTAAAAAGGGTTAAAATATTAGGCGAAGTATAATTATAAAAATCCTATAATAAGTAATAGGAGTTAAAATCCCTAAGAATAATAATCGGAGAATAAGTAAAACGAAGCTAGGGTAAGAAGAAAATAAGCCTAATAAGAATACTAAGAAGTAAGGAATATAAAAAAAGAATATAAGGGCTATTATAAAAAAATCCTAATTATATCCTTTATAAAAATAAAGTCCTAAGACTTAATATTATATTATTTATAAATATAAATAAGTATATAGCCTAAGCCCTAAATAAAGTAATAAGGAGTAAAGCTAAGGAATAATAAGTATTTATATAAGTTAAGTTAAAATTCCTAAAAAATAATAATATTATAATTAAAAAAAAGAAAAAGGTAAAATAAATAAAATAATTTATATACTAAATATTCTAGGTAAGGGTTATAATTTTTATAAGAGTTATATTAAAAGTATAAAGAGTAATTATTATATAAAAAGGGTAAGTTAAGTATAGGATAAAATAAAGAATAAGCCTTCTTTATTACCCTATCCGCCTTTACCCCCCTTAATACCCCTTAAGCCGTTATAGGGGGCGGTTATTCCCTAAAAGAAGGATATACTTTATAAGAAGGAAGCCCTATAAAAAGTAGGATTACCCCGAGTTATTAAAATACTTTATATTAAAGGTCCTCCCTAGGGTATAAGGCTAGGGGTTAAATCTTAAGAGGAAATAAGGTTAATAGGGTTAAAAGGCTAAGAGTCGGTAAGATTAAGGTTTAGAGTATAATCGAGGTCCTTAGGGGAGCCCTAGTAGGGTTATTTATATAATAAAACCTATAAAAAGTTATTAGTATTAATAGGGGGGTTAGGCGATAAGTAAATAACCGGATTATAAGTAGTTTATAAAAATATTAAGGGTAGAATAGGTAATTAGCCTTTATTTTCTCCTATTATTAATAAAAGACTAGGTAATTATATACTTAGGTAGTATAAGCGCTATTATATAAAAGGTAATACTAGGGTTATTCTCCTTTATTAATAGGGTAGGACCCTTTTCTACTATTATATAAGGCGGCTTTATAATAATTATAATAGGGGTTTTCCTAATAGTATTTAGAAATATAATTATATTAAAAATAATTATAATATTATTTAGGGTATACTAATTTATTATAGGGTTTATAGTAAATAATCTCCGAGTTAATTATATAGCTATTTATATAGAGTTAGTTTATATTAATTATACTATTAATATTAAGGATAAGGTTTATCCGGGGGGTAATACCCTAAGAGCCCTTATACGGTTTTATAGCCCTAGAATAAGTAATATTAATATAGTTAATAGTATAAAGAGTAGTAAAAAGGGTATTATAATCCTAAAGAGTAGACTCCGTATAAATACCTTTAGTAATTATAGTAAAGGTCTAGTATAGGGTTTATAAAAAATTATAAGTAAGTGATTTTTAAGTAATTTTATAAAATTATATAGGATAAAGGGGTAAAATTACTTATAATTTAATTTTAAAAATAATTTTATAAAATTACTTATAGAAAACTACTTAAAGTTATAAGTAATTTTAATAATTATAAAAATTACTATAAAATTATAATAAAATAATATTTTTTTATAAGATTATAAGCTTAAGTAAGTTTAAAGGCTATAAAAAATAATTATAAGGAAAATATATACTCTATATAATTTTTTAAAAATAATAAGAAATAAATAATTATACTTTTAGCCTTTAAACTATATAATAAATAGTAGTTTTTAAAATATATAAATATATAATACGTTTAGTTTTATAAATTATAGTATAAATAAAAGACTTTAAAAAATATAATAATAATAAAAATAGGTATTTTATTAGAAAAACCTAAGTAAACTTAAGTAAAAAAACTTATAAAAAACTATTTAAAAATCCTCCTAGTTTTCTTCTTACTTTCCTTCTTTATATTTCTTTTCTAGATTAGGTAAGGATTTCTTCTAGCTTTTAAGTAATATTAGCTTTTTAATAGTTTCCGAATTTAACTAGCTTTAGGATTTAGTAATTAGGTTACTATTAATCGAGAAAGTACTTTCTATAGGTATTAAAGTTATAGAAATTAATAAATAGTAGTAGGCTAAAATAGATAAAATAGGAAATCTTTTCTTATATTATTTCTAATAGTCTAAAATAGAGTCCTAGAAATTAAATAAGTTAGTAAAAAATAAGAATAATTATTAATAAAAGTATATACTTACCTTCTTTTTTAAGAAAGGCTCTACTAAATAGGCTATAAACTCCTCTTCTTTGGCTTTTTTATTAATTATTAAAAAGAACTTATCCGAATAGGTTAATTCTATAAGGCTAAGTACCCTAGAATTAATAGTATTATTATTTATTTATTTATTTAAATCTACTCTAGGGGTTATAAAGGGCTTCTAGAACCTTACTATTATATTAAGTAGGAAAAATCCCTAGAAGGGGTAAAACCCCCTAATAATAGGGCAAAAGTAGGGCCCTAGGCCCCCTAAAAGGGGGCTATAGGGTAGGGGAAAATAAACGTATAGTAGGATAAGCCGTCTACTTAGGTAGTTTTATAAATTATATAAGAAAAGAGAGGAGGGGGGGGGGGTAAGAGAGAAGTAGGAGGGGAAAGAGGGGAGGGAGGGGGCGGAGAAATAAAGACCTAATCCAGGAGTTAACGTAAGTAAAGGCGGTAAGGCGCGGTAGAAAAAGGGGTATAAAAACCTCGACTACTCCTCCCTCCTCTTTTTTTTCTTTCTTCCTTTATTATTATTACTTTTATAAATACTTTTTACCCTATTTATTATAAAAAAAGGTAATTATAAGGGTAATAAGAGGAATAGTATTAAAGGAGTATATAATTAATAAGTACCCTATAATTAACTTATCTTTTATTATATATACCTAGTTAATAAAGCCTAATAAATTATATAATATCCCTTATAGTCTTTATATTTCGCGCTTAATCGAGTAAGGCTTTTTTTATTAGGATTAAAAGAGTAAATAAATAATAGAGGAGGAGTAACTAGAGTATAATAGAGGGGTAAGGAGCTAGGGCTAATAAAGGAATAAATACCCGATTAATTAACTATTATTATTATACTATAAAGTACTAGGGATATAAAAAAGTAAGGATTAGCTTAGGAAGAGGGAGTAGAATAAATAAGGAGTAAGAAAAGTATTAATAAATAATAGTTAATAATTCTAGAACTAGCCTAAAAAGTAGTAGAATTAATAGTTTTTATTAAGTAGGGAGGGGCGAAGAATTCTATTAAAATAAGTAGAGTAAATAGGGTTTATTCGGGGGGAGTTAATAATATAATAGTTTTAAAGGCTTATATAGGAGTTATATAAGATTATAAAATTAGAATAAAATAAGGGTATACGCCCTTAGTTATTATTTATATAAACGATTACCGATTTAACTTTTAATATAATTACCTTAATAATAATAATAATAATAATTATAATAATAATAAGTATAATTATAAGGCTAATATAAAGTAATAGGTTTATAAAGCTAATCCCTACCCCTAATATTAAATACCCGAACTAGCTAAATTACCTCCGCCCTTTAAATATACTCCTAATACCCTTTTTATTACCCTATATTACTCCTATTAAAGATAGTAGGATTACTTACCTCTACTCGGAGTCAGGACTAGCCCCCTACTATATTTTACTAACCTAGCTACGGCGTTGGAACTATTAACTATTCTTAGCGACTTTAATCTATACTACCCTATGTAGGATCTCTACGAATATACCTTACCTTACGTAGACGAATTTCTCCAGGTCGCTATTATCCTTAATATTAGGCTCGTTATTCCCTAGGGTAAGGTAATATACGAGGTATAAGGAAAAAGGACTAGTACTATTAATCTTATCTAGGCTTCCCTAGAGTCGTATACCTCCTTTTAGGGTATAGATCTAGACCTACTAGGCTCTGATTATAACCCCTAGATCGCTTATATTAAGACGGATACTATACTCTATTATAACCTAGTTCGATCGTAATACTCTTTTAACCCTAACCTTCTCTATTACGAGGCCCGCGATAGACTAGACCCTTTTAGGGTCCGGATCGACTCCGTTATTAACCTCGAAAAGTCGTTTAACTAGCTATATAATAAACTTAAGAGACTAGTTACGTTAATTATCCTATAGTAGTCCTAGACCTTTACTAGGAAAGCGCTTTAGTAGAATCGATAAATAACGGAGGCTATAGTTATTATTAAGCGTTTTTAATAATACTAGCGTATTTTATAAACCCTAGTTAACTAGAGGGAGTACTAGGATATAGTCTACTACTAGAAAATAACTATAAACTAGGCTAGGTATAAAACCTAGTATAAGCTCCTAAAGACTATATTATAATAAAGCTCGATATTATAATTACTAGAGTACTAAGTAAGGCTTCGATTTTAAATAGCGCCTAAACCGACTTATATCCCCCCTTTTTATTAGGATATAAACTCCCCCCTATAATCTATATTCGAAGGGAAAGCCGATCTCCTAGCTTAGAAATTCTTCCTTACCCCTTTTCCCTATACCCCGCCCTTAAACCTACTAGAACTAAGACCTCCTTTAGAAGTATTCTAAGATATTATTACTTAGAATATCTAGAAAGTACTTTCTTCTATAGTATTATAGAAATCTACTAGGCCTAATAGAATACTAATTAGGTTCCTTAAGGGCTATAGGTATCCCCTTTTATTTATACTTTAAAAGCTATTCTAAGGTTATACTAGGCTAGGCTATTTCCCTAGGCGGTATAGGATTTCTATAGTAAATATACTACGTAAGGCGGGTAAAAAAAAGGAGGTATATTATACGCTAGGTAGTTATTAACCTATCTCCCTCCTTAATACTATTAGTAAAGTACTAAAGATAATCCTAGCCTAAAGAATCTCGGATACTATAGAAACTAGTAATATTCTACCTAATAGCTAAATAGGAAATAAATAGAATAGGTTAATAAATATAGTTATCCTTATACTTAATAAGGTAGTTTAAATAGTATAGAATAATAGTAATATAGCCTTTTTTCTTATATTAAACCTTATAGGAGCCTTTAACTACGTTTTATACGATAAGCTTTTATAAACGCTTAATACCCTTAGGTTCCCCCCTTAGCTCCTAGCCTTTCTCCGCTCCTATTTTATAAACCGTTTATCGAGACTTAAGTTCGATAAACGCCTTTCTAGGGCTATTATTATCGTATAAGGGGTCCCCTAGGGCTCCCCCCTTTCCCTAGTTCTCTTCCTCCTATATATTACCTTATTATACCGCTATCTCGAGACCCTACCTAGTATTATCCTAGTAGGCTTTACCGATAATACGAATATTCTTAGTATTAGATATACTAGGGCGTAAGCCCTATACTAACTCGAGCGAGTATAGGAGGTTTACGAAGTATAGGCGGCGGAATACGAGATATCCTTTTAATCAGCGAAAAGTAAGCTTATTTATTTTACGAAATTATAATAGGCTAATACGACTAGGCTTTACTTCGGCGCTAACTCTATTTAGCCTATATAATTAGCCCGCCTCTTAAGAGTCTAGATTTATAAGAAATTATAATAGTATACTTACCTTAAATAAATAATAATTAAGCTTAAGAGGTAGGTACTAGCCTTTACTAGGCTAACTATTTCTACTTAGGGCTATACCCTAATTCGGGTAAAAGAGATTTATACGAAGGTTATTTATTCTACTATAACTTTCGGGTATATTAATTATATATAGCTAATACCCCCCTAGGAACCCCTATAAGGTACTCTTAATAAGGACCTTACTAAGACCTAGAATAAGTACTTATAAGTAATAATAGGTATTTATAAGGCTATCCTAGTATACTACCTCGAGGCTAAAGTATATATCCCCCCTATTAACCTTTACTTAATATACTATATAATTTATACGTATTATCGTCTTAAGTCTACTAGGCTTTCGGCTAAAATTAGGAATACCTTCGTTAAGGCCTAGAGGTTATCTCGTTATAACTATAGTTACCCGCGCTAATTATAACCGACTAGGATTATAACTCTCGGAGCTATCGCCGCTCTTACCCGCCTCTAGGTTAGTATAAACGCTATAGAGGATACCTCCGAGTAGGCTTTAAGCCTCCTTAAGGAGTATTTACGGGAGGAGTAGCTTTACTAATAAACGGTTACTAAAGGTAGGATTAAGAAGGATAAATAATCCTATAATTACCTAATAAATACTTTACCCTTACTCTAGCCTAGTATAGCCCTTTATATTTATAAGGACCTCCTAAAGTTTCTTAGTTTAGCCTTTACTTAGCTTCGTATTAAATAAATTAGCCTTAATTAGTTCTTTTAGACGCAAAGGGTTCTTAACGTTATTTCTCCTAGGTATAATTATAGAATAGGGAATAAAACCCCGATTTATATCTTCCTTTACTATTATTTAACTACCCCTAATTAACCCCTATAGGATATAAGTAGTCTCCTTATTTAGGATTACTAGGACTATACTAGGGCTTTTAGCTAACCCTATAGTACTATTATCTTAGTTAAGTAGTTCCTTTTACTTTATTAACTATACTAATTTAACCTTATACTCTAATTTTATTAGGGTAATAATAATAATAAATTTTCTATTCTAACCTTACCTAAAGGGGGTATATACTATTAATAACTATAAAGACTATATTACTATTAACTACTTATAGCTATAACTATACCCCTTTTTCCTAGGATAGCCTTAATTATACTTTACCCTATAGTTAAATACTACTAGAGTAGGCACTTCCGGCTCCTACTCTATAGCCTTAGGCTTAGGGTTATTTATAGCGCTAGGCGCTATAGGCCCCTTAGTAGGTTTTACCTTATTATTACCCTTTTTCTACCCCGTTTTATCCCCTATTATACTTTCCTCCTTAGATAGGCTTATATACTTCCTTTTCCTTACCCTAAGGTTTTTCGGGGTAAGTACTATACTATAATAACCTAACCTATACTTTAGGTAGTATAAGATCTTAGTAGACTTTAGAGTATAGAGTTTAGCTATACTAGTATTATTATCGATATTTTCTAGGAAGTCGATTATACGCTAGAATTAGTCCTTTATATTATTTACCCTAGCTAGTATTTACTCTATAAAGTTTAGGGTCTAGGTATTATATACCCGCTATTCCTAGGCTTAGGCTTAAATTATTATTATAATAGCCTTATTATTAAATAGCCTTATTATTACCCTTAAAATAGAGTCCTTAGCCTTAGTTAAAGCTAGAATTTTATAAGAGGTAGGGATTACCCCCTAGGTAGCGACTATTATATAATTAATCTAGTTACTAGTATTCTTCGCCTTAGCCTAAGCCTTTTTAACCTTCTCGATTAACTTCTTTTACTATAGCGTATTAGTCTTTTTTTAATCGGGGTAGTATAGGAGTAGTACCTCGATAGTATTTTTATATTAATCGCCCTTTTCGTAGTAATAAGCTACTATTACCCTAATTACCTCGGCTAACTCCTTATCCTCGATTAGGCTATATTTTTAGCGAGTATTATAGTATTCTATATAATTACTAATAATAATAGCTATCCTAGATATTAATAGTAGTAGAATAGTCTTAGGGTAAGTATTTACTCTTTTATACTTAGTAAAGCTCGTTATACTAGATTAGTTAAGTTAAGTATTACTAGTAGGTAATATTATAGGGGTAGTCCTTAATAGTAATCGGGAGGGGCGTTTATAATTACTTAGCTATTACCTAGTTCCTACTTATTAATTACCGCTAAGGGGTACTTACTTTTAATTAATTTATAATTATTTAAGGAAGGAGTACCTATACCTATAGGGGGGGGCCTACCCCCCCTTTTATACTCCTATAGGGGTTAGGTTATTAATTATATAATAGTAGAATTCTTACCGCCTAAAGGGGGTATATACTTATACGCTATATAGGTATATACCGGCTATTATACTAGTATATACCTAGGTATATACCCTCCTCGGTAGTATATATTAATACGGTCGGGGGTATATACCCTTTTACGATAGACCTATTACCCTTATTCCCCTTTTCCTCTCTCTTCCCTTAGTATAATTTTAAGCCGCTAGCTTTACCTTTTAATTCGCTAAGTTCTCGGCCCTATTTAGGGCCTGCCTAGTTCTTAAGCTATACGGGGGGTTTTACCCTTCGGGGATTTTTCGTTCTCGTTCGAGTATTATAGTTCTAGTAGCTATCTATAGCCTCTAGTATTAAATTTAATTTAATTTAATTTAAAAATAGTAGGATTATCGACTAGTAGATTCTTAGCTTTATTAAATATATAGTATATTCCCTTAACTAGATTAATAAGTAGCTAGAGAAATAGGTAAAGGCGAATAAGGAATAATTAAAGGGTAATAGGTAAATAATAAAATAAATTAAAACTCGTTTTTAATAAATTAAAAAAAGGATAAACTAATTAGTACTTTAAATAATAAATTATAATATACTTTTAGGATATATACCTAATAATAAAAAAGTCCTCGATTAGGAGCTAAATATCGATAAATATACCCTAAATTACCCCTTACTCGAAGATAAGCCGAAGACTATACGCTAAGTAATTAAAAGGCTATACGAGAATATAAGGGGAGACTTTAGGCTTTTAAGGGAGGCGGTAAAGTATAGGAAGAGGGCGAAGGAGATAAAGGGTACTAAAGGAATAATAAAGGAGTAAAAGGGGGAGTATAAAAGGGATAAAGGGGATAAAGGTAGAAATAATATAAGGGAGAGAAAAAGGGGGGTAATTATTAAAAGGATAAAGAATAAGGTAATAAAGGTAAAAAAAAGTAATAAGGCTCTACTTATAATACCCTTAGAGGAAGGCTAGGAGGAACCTAGAAGGCTAGCGAAAAAGTAGAAAATAATAGAAAAAACTAGGGCGAAAATATAAAAGTAAGAGTATAATTACCCCCTAAAGAAAGAATAATATAGGGGCTTATATAGTAGCTAAAATAGCGGAGGGGATTTAGGGGTTAAGTAGGTAAAAAGGGCTTTTAGTAATAATAGAAAAAGCGATAATAATTCTAAGAAGGTTCTAGTATTTATTATTTATATAAATTTATAATAAGGTTAAATTAGTATAAATAATATAAGGAGGAGAATTATCTAATAAGGGGGCTAGTATAGGACTTATACTAGAGCGTTTAAATAAGGTTTATTTAGTCCCTTAGGGGGTAATTAGAGTATAAGAAAGGAGAGTATATTATAAGGCTATAAAGTAATAGTATAAAAAAATATATTCGGTTATCTTATCCTTACTTAAACTATATAAATATAAGGATAATAGTATAAAGGGGATATAATAAGTAAAAAGGAACCTATTAAGCCTAATCCTATTAATATAGAGTTAAATAAGAAGGTTATTAAGAAACTTCGGAAGAAAGGTATACTTTATAAGGAGAATACCTAAATATAGCTAAGGGGGAGAGTTTATAGTATAATTATAGGATTAATTATATTATTTAAAGTATTATTCTCTAGATTCCTAATAGTTATATTATTTATTTTAAAAATAAAGGTTAAATAGTTTATAGGACTAGGACCCTATACTACTAAAGCCTACTTAAAAGATAAGGGCTTATTAAGTATCCCCTAGGGTAATATAAGAAATAATAGGGGGGCGACTATAATATAGGCGGAGTTAGCGGGTAATTTAACTAATAACTAAGTAGATAACGGCGATAAACCCGTAAGATTCGAGGAGTTAATAAGTATATATAAAATAATAGGTAAAGTAAATATCTAGGGGGGGAATATATACTTTAATCTTTATATAATAGCCGGGTATAGTATAGTAAGTATTAGTAATAGTATATAGGTATTAGGCTTAAACCTTAGCTAGCTTCTTAATTAATTAACTAAAGGGGTAGCCCTTAGCTAGAGTAAGAGGGATAAAATAAAAAGAGCTATAAATAATAATAGTATAAATAACCTTAGTATAAACCTCCCTTACGCGAGGAAGGGTAAAACCTTAGGTTAAGGTAATAAGACTAGTAAGTATAAGCTATTATTTTTATAATTTCTATAGAAGTTATTAAAAGTATACCTTTTATCGGAGCTTATAGTATATTTATATACTAAGTATATAAGCCTCCTAAGTAGGAGCGATTAATACTCTATCGAGGATTAATAGGAAGGTATCCGTTTAATAAGTATACGTAAAGTAGAGAAGCTCGCTTTTAAAAGGCTAAAAGGATATTTTATATTTTATTACTTAATCCTAATAAATACCCTAGGCCTAAATAAGCTAAGCCTAGACTTAAGCTAGAGTATAACTAATATTAATAATATTCGTATTATTAGTAAAGCCTATTAGAATAACCCTAATAACCTTCTCGAGGTATTAGTATAGGGAGGAAATATAAAGGATAAAAAGGATAGGTAATAGGGGGGATCCCTAGAATATACTTTTCGGAATAAGGATAGGGTTTAAAAGAATACTATTAATACGTATATAGGATAAATAATCTACGAGGTAGGAGTAAAGAAGAGCCGAGATTTAGAGAGGAAAGCTAAAATAATTAAAGGTTTAAATAAGCTTATAATAAAAAATATAATCGAAGGCCCCTATTATATTAAATATAAGGAGGGAGATTAAGCCCTAAAGGCTTTATATTATCCGAATTATTTTAATAAGGAGAAATAGTATACTATTTATAGATTATTTAGGGCGGTTACCTATTTAACCGAAAGGTAGAATACTCTAAAGTTCTATAATTATAGAAATACGCTTTACGAGGATTAATTCTAGGATTTTACTAATTATATTTAGGAGGGAGATTAGCTAATAGCCCCCTAGAGTCTAGTAGACTTCGGGTAACTTACCCTATTTATAAAAAATAGAAATATTAAAGACTTTATAAATAGAGGGGAAATAAGCCTAGGATATATAACCTTATAGGAGTCTAATAAGGATAATAATAAGGGGGAGACTATAGCCTTTAAGAAAGCCGACTAGGATATTATTAAGGC
The DNA here is from genome assembly GCA_003339455.1 of Ophiocordyceps camponoti-leonardi (nom. inval.). Lineage (NCBI taxonomy): Eukaryota > Fungi > Ascomycota > Sordariomycetes > Hypocreales > Ophiocordycipitaceae > Ophiocordyceps > Ophiocordyceps camponoti-leonardi. The sequence goes on along the minus strand of PDHP01000249.1, from coordinate 18,124 downwards.
CTACTAATTTTTATAAAAAGATACTATAGAATACCTTATAAATATTAGAGTCTATAATAACCGATAAAACGTTAAAAGGGGGGAAGGGGTTATTTAGTACTAAAGGCGGAAGGGTAATTAGGGGGTAAGGGAAGAATTTATTACTTAGGAGGCGGACTTTCCTAATAAAGTCTAAGGTAAGGGGATTATTAAAAAAGGCTATAAGGGGAGGTATATAGGCTAGTTTAAGGGGGGCTTAATTATATAAGCGTATTTACCGGATTATAGACTATATTATATAGGGATTAAAGGAAGCTAAAACGAGAAAACCCTTTTATATATCCCTTTTAATAGTATAAATAAACCTTTTAAGGGTAAATATTACTTTTTAATAATCCTTTTAATTAGAGTTTATTAGGTTTATATATTAATAGTAATAACTTCTTTTAATAAACCTTATTATACTTATTACCTTAAAAATCTACTAGGGGATTATATAGGGTTTAAATATATAAGGGTAATATAGGATAATAATAGTTATTATAGCCTTTAATTTACTATAGAGTTAGGTAATAAAGGAGTTAATCTCTTTAGGCGAGGAGGAGTAAATATAATAAGGAAGGAGGCGGTTTTTAGCCTCCGCTAGGAGAATATTAGTATTAAAAGACTTTTAGTATTAAAAGGGCTTAGACTCTAAAGGGAGGGCGGTATAAAAGGAGGCGGTTTATAATATATAGTTAAAGCTATAAAAAATTAGGTTAAGTCTAAAGAAGGTAAGAAGACTAAAAGAGATAGCCTAAAAGAGGTTAATTATATTAGTATAATAGCTATAGACTTTTTAAATAATCTTATAAGGGGGAGTAAGGAATATAAGGCTAAATAAGGATATAGTATTAAAAAGGGTATAAATATAAGGCGAAGTCTAGTTATAGAAATTCTATAAAGAATAATATAAATTAAAATCCCTAAGAATAATAGCTAGGGAATAATTAGGGAATAATTAAAGTAAAAGGGGAATAGGGTTAATAAGAATACCTAAGGGTAGGAAATATAAGGAAAAAATATAAGGATTATTATAAAAGGAGATCCTAGTAATATCCTTTATAAGGACTAGATCTTAGGATTATATATTATATTATTTATAAATATAAAAAAAAGCTTATTTTATACTCTAAATAAGGCGGTAGGGGGTAAGTCTAGGGAGTAATAAGTATTTATATAGATTAAGTTAAAATTCCTAAAAAGCGATTATATTATAACTAATAGAGGAGGAAAGGGCTAAGTAGATAAAATAGTTTATATACTAAATATTTTAAGTAAGGGTTATAATTTTTATAAAAACTAGGTTAAAAGTATAAAGAATAATAATTATATAAAAAGAGTAAGTTAGGTATAGGAAGGGGTAAAGGATAAGCCTCCCCTATTATTATAACTTCCCTATTTACCCCTTATACCCCTTATACTAGAGCTCCTATAGGGGGCGGATACTCCCTAAGAAGAAAAGGTACTATAGGTAGCTAAAGCCCTATAAGGAGTAAAAGTACCCTAAGTTATTAGAATATCTTATATTAATAAAAGCCTTTATAATACTAAATTTAGGGTTAAGTCCTAAGAGGAAGTAATATTAATCGGGTTTAAAGGTTAAAAACCGGCTAGGTTAAGGTTTAGGGCCTAATTAAGGTCCCTAGGGGAGCCTTAGTAGGGCTACTTACGTAGGGAGATTTATATAAAATTATTAGTATTAATAAAGGGGGTTAAATAATAAGAGGGGGGTAATTAGGCTATAAACGGTTCTTAAAAGTATTAGGGGTATAATAGGTAGTTTACCTTTACCCTTTCCTATTATTAGTAGGAGATTAAGTACTTATACGCCTAGGTAATATAGGCTTTATTATATAAAAGGTAGTATTATAAGCGCTCCCCTTTATTAACGGGGTAGGACTTTTCCTTATTATTATATAAGGCGGTTTTATAATATTTATAATAAGAATCCTCCTAATAATATTTAGAAATATAATTATACTAAAAGTAATTATAATATTATTTAGGGTATACTAACTTATTATAGGGTTTATAATAAATAATCTCTAAATTAATAATAAGACTATTTATATAAAGTTAGTTTATATTAGTAATACTACTAATCCCGAGGATAAAGTTTATTCGGGGAGTAATCCCTTAAGGGCTTTTATAAGGCTTTATAGCCCTAGAACGAGTAATATTAATACGGTTAATAGTTCGAAGAATAATAAAAAGGGTATTATAATCCTAAAGGGTAGACTCTATTTAAACTCCCTTAGTAATAATAGCGAAAGTATAATATACGCGTACTACCTTAGCCCTAAAAGTATATTAGATTTAATTATTCTAATTTATAAGACTCTTTTTATTAGTATTAAAGGTAAGAATAATATTATTATTTAGAAGGTACTAGGCTATTATAACTACTAGTAAATTAATAGCCTTATTCGTCTTAGTAATAAGGGTAGGAGGGGGGGGGGATAGAGTATTATCTAAGGTAGGAATATCTTTTAAGGAAATAAGGATTTCGCGGTTATATTAAATAGGGATTAGGCGGACTCCTATTAGCCCTTTAGCTATAGGGTTCCTAGTAATAGCGAGAATAAAGGCTTATAATAGCTAGCTAAAAGAGGCGGACTTTAGTTAAAGAGTAATTACGATAACCTTTTCTATAGACTTTTAAATAGCCTAGGTAAAAGAAGCGGAAAAGGGTATAGAGTCCGCTAATAAAGCGGTTAAACTCTAGGTACTAAGTATTATAATAAGGGTATTAATAATAGATTATATAATACGAAAGCTATCCTATAAAACTATTTAAACGAGTTTATCGAAAATAGACTTAAAAAAGGGATTATCCAGAGCCCGAAGTATATTTATAAAAGGGTTATTAGAAGAAGAAATAATATTAAAGGAGGATAAACCCGCTAGCTAGTTCTAGCGGGACTATTAGAGTCTAAGGGTTCCCCCGTCGAGGTTTATACCTCTGCCTAGGTCCCCTTTGGATTCCTCGCCTAATAGCTCCGTATACGGGGCTATTCTTTTAAAGGAAGGAGGCGTATAAAAGAGAGGCTATAAAGAGGTTTATTAATCGTATTAAATAGATAAGTAATAAGCTCCTTTTTATTATATTATAATATTATAGTATTATTATTAATTTCCTCTTTTAAACTATAAAAAATTAATAATTAAGTAAAATAAAATAAAAAAAATTACTTATATAAAATATTCTTTTTTAAAGTCCTTTATAAAGTCCTTTTTAATAGAAGGATAAAAATAAAAAAAGCTAATTTTCTTTAAAATACGTTATTTTAAGTTATAAATCTAGGAGAATACTAAAAAAGTAAATATTAAAATCTTTATAATTAATCTAGGTAATCGTTTCTAGAAGGTATTTATTTAGCTTGTTTTTACCTTATTAAATACTATTTATAAAAATATTATAATAATTTAACTAATTATAATATAATTAGTAAAAAAACTAAAGAAATTAATAGTAGAACTTATTAAACCTAAGCTAAGATTTGTATTTCTAGCTAAAATCCGGTATTTACTTAATAAGTTATTAAGCTTTTTATATATCTAATAAATATATAGTAAAGCTTCTAATATTATAATATAAAGTAAGCCTTATAACTTAAAAGAAGGCTAGAGAAAAACTTTAAATAGTTTTTTTAGGTTAGCTAAGACTTCTTATTTAGCCTAAGATATACTACTCTTTTTTAGTTCTTTATTAACTAAGTTATTAATTATATACTAGATAGCTAGCTTTAGAAAAATAGCCGTTTCTAGTATATAATAGGTAGAGTTCTAGCGTATAGTATTATCTAAAAGTAATAACTAGTATAAATTAAAATGAATAAAAAAAGAAAAAAAAATACCTAAAGGAATCTTTTCCTTTTTAGTTTTTCTAGGATTTTTCCCCGGTCCTTGGCTCTTTAAAGGCCTTCTTTAAATAGCTTTTTCGGCTCCGTATTATACTTTAAAATCGTTATAATCTTTCGTAGCCGATTTATAAGTACTAGAAAAATTAATAAATTAGTTAAAAAATAGTAAATAATTACTTATTAGAAAAATTCGTATTTTTATTTTAAATCTCTATATTATTATCTTCTAAAGCTATAATATTAGAATTAATATAGCTTAAAAGCAAGTAGTTGTTTATAGCTAAAGAAATAAACGTTTTTAAAACGTCTTACGCTATTAAGTTAATAATATATACTATATAGCGTATATTACCCCGGAATTCTTTACTTAGTAAGCCTTTATAAGCTTCTTTATAGGATACTATAAAGGTATTATTATTTCCGGTATTATCCCTTATAAAACTAATAAAGAATTAGTAAATAAAAGGCTATAATTTAAAATTAAGTAAAAACTTACCTAAAAATAATCGAATAATTAATAGTAGGATAGGGGCTAAGCGCTAATAACGCTTCTTAAAGAATATAAACGCCTATATAGCGTTTAAAAAGCTTATAAAAGCCTAGAAGATTTAATTAGTATTTTTAAGTTAGTAAAAAACTAAGAAAAAGAGAAGACTTACTAATAAGTAAGTAATTTAACTAAAAATTACTAGAAATATAGGTTAAAACGATACCTATATAGATAAGCTAAGCGTTAGAGGTCTAAATATCGAATATAAAATTAAAGGACTTATATTATTCGATATAGGTATTAAATTCGTTATTTAAAAAACCGAGTTTCTTAGAGAATTTATTATTTAAAAGGTCTTTAAGTTTTCTAAGATAAAGCTTTAAATAATCCCTAAATATAATTATTAATTAGTAATTAAAAAAAATAAAAAGGAAAAAAATATAACTTATAGGTTATAGAAGGAAAAAAGACTAGAAAATAGGTCTAAAATAATAGTATTAAAAATATATTATTTTATAAAAGAAAATCAAGAATTCTCTTATAAGCTTTATTCGAATTAAAAGTAAGGCGTTAATTTTTTAGCTTAAAAGACTTCGAAGAAGTTATATTTTTCCTTTTATAGCTTTAGTATAAAATTAATATTTTTTTAGTATTTTAAAAAATAAATAATTAAAAACTTATTATATTTTCTACCTTATTTATTACTTTTATAATTATAAGCTATACCTTTATAGGTAAGCTTTTAATACTAGCTTAAATTAGAAAAAAATATACTATTTAATAGTATACTTATATTAAGTAGTCTATATAAACACGTACGTATAAGAGGGGAAAGCAAAGGTAATCTAAATTATATATAAGTAAAGATAAATACCTCTTCCTCGTCGTACGAGAAAGGGGGACTATATACCTATATTACTATCCTATCCCTATCGACCCCTATTTCCTCTTCTAGAAGGAGACGCCCTTAGGCTAAGTTATATAATATAATAAAATATCCGGACCCCTATTCCTAAATCGTACGAGGTATAATAGTCTAGTATTATCTACTCTATAGTTTTAGGGTAAGGATACTAATAGGATACTAATACTCGACTTTTTTTTTTATAAAAAGGTATACGTACGAAGAGAAGAACCGACTATCTAAGAGGGCTAGATCCTCTAAAAAAAACTTAACTATAGGTATAAGAAAAAACCTTTATATAATACTAAATAAGTATAGATAAAGTTAGGAGAATTTATTCTAAAGGAAAAACGCTAAATTAAAAATCTAAAAGAACTCCTACCGGCTAAAAAAGGAAAAAAGAAGCGCTAATCCGCTAATAAATCGCGGGGTAATCGCGGGGTAAAGACCGTATTTCGTTAGTAAAGTCCCTTAGAATCGAATATATATAGAAAAAAAAAGGGGAAAAGACTAAAAAGGACCTCGAGGGTAAAAATACTAGGAAATCTTATAAAGTCGGCCTTTATACCTAAGCTAGGAGGCTTCGCTTTATCGTATATAAGCGCTTAGTAAGCTTAAGAGGGGTATAAAAACCTCTTTTCTCTTCTCCTTCCTTCTCTTTCCTTTCTCTTCCTTTCTTTTTTCCTTCTCGGTAGAGATAACGACGAAGACGATAATAATAATAATAAGAATAATAAGGAAATACTATAACGAGTCGGCCGATATATAATAATAGAAAATAAGAATAGAATACTAGTCGTACGATATACCTATCGATCCGTATAGCTCTATCGTTAATCGGCCTAGCTTCTACTAGGTCGAAATACCCTTAGGCTCGGAGGAGTATAGGCGTATAATACGCTAGATAGCGATAAACGTAAAAAAAAATAGCGAAAGTATCGGACGACGGGTAGTAGCGCTTATACTACCTATATATAGCGCTCTTATACGACTAGGTATAGCCTTATATAATAGGCTAGGAGTAGAGGAATAGTAGTATCGATACTAATTATTACTACTACCCCGGCGGTAGCGAGTATATCGGCCGATAGGCTGGCCTAGGTAAGGTTAATAGTAGTAACGCCTATACCGTATAACCTAGAGGAATATAAGGAGTATATTATTATATTAGACGACGAGTAGAGGGGGAGGAGGATTTTCGTAAGTATTTTTAGTATCGGACGAGAGTATTCTTAGTATTTTTAGTATTAAATAATACCTAGGAGGAAAAGTAATTTTAATAAAAAAAATAGGAAAAGGAAAAAAGATAGTAAAAATAATAGATAGGTAAAAATAGGAGAAGAAAATTAGGGGTAAAAAATAAAACTAAAAAAACGTAAAAAAAATATAGGCTATTAAACGATAGTAAAAAAAATATAAAAAAATAAAGGAAAAAAAAACTATTATATAACTAGACTAGTCGTTAAACGGAGGCTTTAATCTAGAGTCGGTAAAAGTTAATAGAAATAAGTATTATAAGTATAAGGTTAAGATTAGCCTTCGTATAAGTATCCGCTAGGTTATTTTTATTATTAATTTAGTAGATTTCCGAAATTTCTTTATATTCGTACGATTCGCGAAATACTATAATATTAATTATAAAACGCTTTTCGGTTATAAAGCTAAGCTTTACTAGGTAATCGTAAAGTAATTATAAATCGGTATATAGGACTAAGGGAATAGGAGCTAGCCTAAGGTATTATACAATCTCCTAGATCGTACTATATAGGGCGATACTAATATTAATACTACCTATTATACTATAGAGTTCGCTAATAAAAACGCTTCGAGTAATACGTTTATATTTCGAAGAGGTCTAGTAGAGGATATTACTATAAATAGTAAAGGAGTTAAACGATCGCTTCTCTTCTCCTAGGATAATAAGGAAACTAAGTTATAAAGTTAGGTTATAGTTATTAGCGAAAGAACTATTAATAAAAATAAATAACTTCGTATAATATAGATCGAGGGGGATAAAGTATAATCCGCGGTTAGTATTATCGATTTACTATTATAACCGTTTATTAAGGGCGGTAATATCCTCTAGAATCGGGTCTATAGCTTAAGCGGTAATAGTAAGGTTATACGAAGCCTCGGGTTAATAGATTAAGGCGATATATACTCCTTATACGCGTTAGCTAATAAAGTCCTACTTTATAGAGTCGCTTATAGGGTTAATAAGTTATAGACCTTTAGCTTACCCTTTCTAAGAAAAATAAATATCGTACGAAGAATAGGAAATACGTCTACTATTAAAGTCGAGGGTAGTCCCGTCTATAAGGAAAGTTTTTAGTTTCGTATAAAGGCTAGCCTTCTATAACTCGGATTCCTTAAGGGTAGAGAAAGAAGAAAAGGCAAAGGAGAATATATTATCTATTTATAAACCTATAATACCGAATATATCGAGTCTAGTAGGTATATAAAGAAGGTAAGGGTCGTATAATAAATACTATATCTAAAGTTTTATACGATAATAAGTATAATACGTTTTAAACTAGTATAGGCTAGATTTAGCTAGGCCGTATAGTAGTTTATAAATATAAAGGAGTATATCCGGAGGGTACTTTAGCTAAAGTTCCTTCGGTAGGTAGGCGTATATTATACGAATTAGTAAGTCGTAGGATTAAGTATACGCCTACGTAATATCTTATAACTCTCCTTATATATTATACGATTTTATTAATATAGGCCTAAGGGCTAAAAGTAGGTATTAGGATATCCTTATAATTATTAATAATTAAATAAGAATTTCTTCCTTCTTATTATTACTATAGCCTTATACGATAAGGCGGGATTTCTTATAGGGGGAGTTATTCTAGCTTTTAATCTCTTATACGAAACGCGTTTTAAAAATACGTTATAAAGGGTCCTAGGTATAATCGTATTATACGAAAGAAAATACTCCCTATATAAGTAAGGCGTTAATCTTATCCTTATCCGATACTTCGAAGGGTTCGCCGGGTATAATAATAATACCTTATTCCCTAAGTTATATAGCTAAGGCTTAGTTATCCTTCTCCTTTACTATTAAGAATACTTCGTATAAATCCTTATCCTTAGGATTTAGAAAAGGAATTTAGAAACAGAGCTTAGGGGTAGTATTATCCGATTATACTAATCGGATATATAGCTTAACGTATATCGTACGAAAGCGAGTCGGACTAGCCGGGAGATTAAGGATAATATCGCGGTTATTAAAACTTAAAATCCTAAATAGTCCCTATTACTTATCCTTCTTACGCTAAACGAGGACCTCGTTCTATAATAGGAGGGAGAGAATATTATATAATACTAGTCCGTTTCTTATTTAAAGTACTCGTAAAATATCGGACTATACCTTAAGCTTACGTACTTCCCGTATAGCCTTTTAAATTATTATAGCCCTAGTAGTAATATTTAGTACTAGTAGGGAATTGTATAATATTCTAGGGTAAGCTTTAAAAACGAGGAATATAGGGATAAGACTATTAAGTCCTATAGTATTATTTATAGCCTTAATAGCTATTTAGAGGATTATTATATTATTTATTTTAGAGTCGATTTCCTATCGTAGAATATCGTACGCCTATCGAAAAGGGGTATATATACGTTTAACCTTATTAATAGCTTAATAGGCCTTAATAGGAACTTCTTTATATATTATACTAATAATCTTCGTATTTATACGAAACTCTATAGAAAAGAAGTTTATTCCCGTATTATATAAGATAATATCCGGTAAACCCTAGTATATATAAATCTAGTACTTATAGAGTATATTCTACGTATCCGCTACGGATATACTTCGTACGAATATAGCCGCCTAGAAAGAAATTACCTTATCGATCGCGTATAAGACCGGCTTACCGCTTATATAAAAAATATTAATAATAAGTAATTAGTTAAACTTATAATTATCTTTAATAGAGAACTTAAACTAACGTAGCTTAGTATTATACGATTAATATTAATAGTATAACTTCTTAATTAAGTTAAGTACTATAAAGGTAATATTAAAGGGGCTTACCCTCTAAAGAAGATTATATAGGCATTATATTTATAGGTAACCGAAGTATTAATAGAGGTAGATAAGTTCTTTTTCGGTATAGTATAATACTACTTCTTACTTAGAGATATTAAAGAATAGATATCCCTATTTTCTAATAACTGGGATAGTCGTACTATTATATTATACGATAATATTTCTAGTATTATCGTAGAAAGCTTATAATCTATCGGCGTTTTTAAGATAAAAGAGGAAAAGGGTAGTTATATCTAAAATATAATAAAGGACCTTACTAAGGGGGTTTCGTACGATAATAATACTAATCGGTTAAATAGGTATAAAAGAGCTAAATCGTATAGAATTCGTACTAGGAGTCTAATCGATTATTATACGAGGATATTCGCGGATATAAGCTTCGGCTTAGGGCTTATTAATAGTTAATATCTTAATAGCCCCGGTATCCTATAATTCGCCTTAGTATATTGTCTAATATAAATCGTATAATAGGAATTACTTAGCGGGTTTATCTAATACCTCTAGATAATAAATATTATCCCCTATAAGTCGGTATATATAAGCGATAATAATAAGGAATATAATAGTATTATTATTTATTAAGTCGTTATCGTCTATATTATCCGATTCCTAATCCTCGTTTAACCGTATAAATATAATATCGTTATTAACGCCTTTATACGACTAGATAAAAGTATTGAATTCGTTATTTATAAGAGGTACTTAGCTAACTTCTTCGTATATTATAAGGAATTATTTTCTAGCTCGTTTTATATTATCCGAATTATAATTTATTAACTAATAACCTTATTTTTTATAAACGAAGTATCGTTTATTCGTATAAGGTATAAACTAGTATAGCGGTTAAAAGTAGGAATATTATTAAGAAGATCCTCGGTATTAAGAAAATCCCCGGTAGGCTAGTTATCCGTAGTTCGTATAAAACCTATTATTATCGATATATTAATAGTCTATATAGAATTAGTTAATACCTCGATTTATAACGATTATAAATAAGGATCGAAGTCGGTCGATAAATAATTTATATAACGAGTCTTAAAATATTATAGCCGATTCGAATTCTAGTATACTACGATAAGCTTATACGATAATAGTAAGGAGTTATTTTTTACCTTCGTATCCTAGTCTAAAAGCCTATTATACGAGTTATAACTTATTAAGGAGTACGTTAAGGGTTTCTATTATTATTCTCTCCGGCTTTTCTTATTATACGATATTAAAGGAGAGAGTTATCTAATCGGTCTAGTATAAAGAGTAATTCGTACGAGTATTAAAGTAATTATTAAGGAGAGTATAGATTTCGTCCTAACGTTTATCTATACTTATAAAATAAAGGTAGTAATCTTATACCTTATTTAAAAGAATATCGGGAAAAATAATATAAAATTAGTCTTCTATAATACTAATTCGAGAGTAATAACTAATAAAAATCTATACCTTATTAGTAAGTATATTGTATAGCTTACTAATATAGTTCTAATCCTTCTACTAGCCTTTTAGAAAGGTAATTACTTTATCGGGGGTAATAGGGCTATTAGAAACTTAGCGTATTAGTAGGAGGGAGTATACTCGTATAATACTAGAAGATAATCTAGTAACTATCCGGGGTTTAATAGTCGAAACTATAAATAGTATAAGGGCTATAGTTAACTCGTATTTATAGTATCTAATATAAGTTAGAGTCGTACGAGTCGGGTAATCGAGTTAGAGAGGGGTCGAATAAGTCGAAAGAGGCTAACGTAATAAAGGGTTTAACTCGGGTTCTAGTATACGTAACTTAACGTCTAGCGTCTAAGTCGTATAATATAGTTAACTTAGTCCGGCTAAATTAGGTAATTAGTACTATATTAGGGACTAATATACCGAGTTAAAGTTTAGGTTAAGGGTTAGTTTATAAGTTAATCTAGGGGTAGAAAGGGTATTATCTAGTACTAGTATTTCTAGGAATTATACGAAACGTTATACTATAATCCTATTACCTATAACTAGGACGTTTTATACGATAATAATTTAAGTTAGTTCCTTAAAAAAGGTTTTATAGACTTAAGTTATTTAATAATAGGTCTATCCTTATAATTCTAACTAAACGTATTATACGAAGTTATAATCGTAAAGGTCGAAATAAACAATATCGTATATAAGTTATATAATAAATATCGTTAATTTGGTTTTTCCTAGGGCTAATTCGAGGTTTAGCTATAAGTCCTAGAATACTAGTAATATAGCCTAGGTCTAAACTCGAGGAGAAATCTTATTACCTTCTCTTATTTTATCGTACGATACTAGGGTCGTATTACTTAGTATTAGCGCGGGTAATCCAATAGTAGTCTTAGGTATTATAGAATCTATATTATCGTTATATTATCTAGAACGCTATTAGAGAGTCGGTAAAGTTTTATACGATTCGTTTAATCTTTCGTTTTTCGGTAGTAGTACCGGGCAAAAACAGCTCTTCGGTAAAGACTAGTATCGGAAAAAGGGTAAAAGTATAGGTATCGTATAACGTCGGGTATAAGGGCTCTTCGGTATTAGACGAAATCCGTCTTATTACTCTAGCTAATCTATAATTAACTAATAAAGACTAGTATAACTACTAATTAGTATTAAGTAGTCTATATAAATACGTATATATAAAAGGGGAAAGTAAAGGTAATCTAAATTATATATAAATAAAGATAAATACCTCTTCCTCGTCGTACGAGAAAGGGGGACTATATACCTATATTATTATCCTATCCCTATCGACCCCTATCTCCTCTTCTAGAAGGAGACGCCCTTAGGCTAAGTCGTATAATATAATAAGATATCCGGACCCCTATTCCTAAATCGTACGAGGTATAATAGTCTAGTACTATCTACTCTATGGTTTTAGGGTAGGGATGCTAATAGGATACTAATAACTTAAATATTTTTTATAGTTATTTTAAATTAGTTAAAAAGAATTAAAAGTTAATAAATATTAAATAATTTACCTTATATAGCTATATAAAATACGGCGAGAATAAGTTAAATTAATAGGTAAAAGCTTACGAGTAAATAGCCCCTTTTAGAAAATATAGGACTTAACTTCGGAATTAGGTCCTAATTTAAATTCGGGCTAGTTTTCCTTTATAAATATAAAATTAGTTTTTTTCTCCGGATTTTTTCCTTTTTTTATTTTATTTCCTAGTTAATAATTAGTAATAAACTTAGGATATTTTTAACTCTTTTTTTACTATTTTTATTATTTTTTAAACTTACCTTTTTTAGTTTTTTTAGAAAAAAACAATTACTAAGAAGCTAAACTAGGGGGGGAAGAGGTAGCTAAAAACGAGGAAGCCCTACTTAGCCCGGTAATAACCCTCCCTAAGCCCCCCCCGGCCCTAGCCCTAGCCCCGGCCTTAATAATTTTATAACTATCTAAAAAGTTAGTTCTAGATAAAGCCGAAGCTTTAAATAGCTTATAAAATATACGATTTATAATAGGTAGGAAGTTAAGACTATAAGTCCGAAAGAGGAGAAAATAAGCTTAAGAATAGTATTTTTTTATATAATTTAATTAGTAAATAAAGGAGCTTTTACTAGTAGAAGAAAGAAAGAAAAAGCAAAAGAAGAAGAAAAAGTTAAACGTAGCGAAAAAGGACTTTCTATAGCTAGGATAGTAAAACTTCGGTATAATAGGTAGGTAGGTAAGAAGCGCCGAATCGTCTAGTACTTATAGTAAAGAAACGGTATTTCTAAGTATTTTCGTTTATTTCCTATAGTTCTTTTAGGTACTAAGGTTTAAGAAGGTATATTAGCTTTAATACGGGGTAAAGAGGTTTTATACTTCTCTAAGCTTTATAACTCTAAAAAAGGTACCCTACTTTCCTAAAATAGAGAAAAACAGTATTTTTAGATAAATAAGATAATAAACTATAATATAACTTTTTTCTATCCTAATTAGATAATAATTAGTTTTTTAAAAAATAAGTAAAGATTCTTTACCCTATATATTTACTTACTTCTTTTTTATTCTAGATTTTATAAAATACTATAATAAAGATAATAAAATAAAATAAAATATTTACTTATTAGAAAAGATTATAAATAACCTTATAGTATTTTTTTTAAACTATAAAAGATATTAGCTTTATTATTAACCTAAATATTAAAAAAGTATTTTATTTAGTTTATTAGTTTTAACTATAGAAAAATAGTTTAAAAAAAGGAAAAAAATCTTTTTACTTTTCTAAGGCTATTATAATACTAATAAAAAAATTTCTTTATTTTAAAGCTTTTATTAGTAAAGTTATAAATTTTGAAAAAGAATTTAAAGTTCTTACTAGGATTTCGTATATAGAAAAAAAAGAGAGTAAGGAAAAATAAAGGAAAAAATAAGATTATCTTTTTTCTACCTAAATAAACGCTCTATAAGTCTAAAAACTAAGATATGAGATCTTCTTTTCTTATACTATTTTTTATATTTTTTATATATTTTTAATCCAATTATACTAAATACTATAAAAATATTTATAATTCTTAGTATTAGTATACGGTAGGACTTTAAACCCCTAAGAAAAAATAGAAAATAAATTAAAATAAAAATAAAGTAAAAATATAATTAAAATATATATAATTTAAAGTTTAGATTAAGTATAGTTTTTACCTTTTAAAGACTTCTCTTAAGTATAAAAAAAGTATTTTTATTACTTAGTAGTATTTTACTAATATTTTTATATCTTTCTTAATAATAGCTTTTAAAACTTATAAAAATATTTAAAAAATAAAAAAAAAATTCTGAATTTTAATTAAATTAGGAAAAAGTAATTATATTAATACTAGGCCTTTTATAGTTTATTTCTTTATTATATATTTTTAAAAAGCTTATAATAAAAATACTAATAAATATTACTAATTTATAAAACTATTTTTTAATTATTACTATAGTATTAAGACTATTATTATCTTATACTCTATTACTTATACTATAACTTATAAATTATAAGTAAATAATATAATACTTCTTTTATTTTATAAAAAGGCGTTTATTAACTAGAAAAACCTAAGTAATAATCTAAAATAAAGGTAAAAAAACTAATTACCTAGCCTTAGTCCTTAATAAGTATAAAAGAACTACTTATCTTCCTTATTTTCTATAATACTATATATAAAGGTTTCTAATTTCTTCTATACTTTAAATAAACCCTAGAGTATTTTCTATTCTTTATATAAAGTTAAAACCTTAGTAAGAATTTCTTCTATTAGAAGGTCGTTATCGATAAGAGTACGCGATTCTTATTATAGAAGTTTAAATTTATCCTTAATTATTTAAGTAAGATTATTATAGGCTTAATAAAGGCTATTTTTTATAGCTTCGGAGCTTTATATAGGTTTAGGCTTTGAATTTAATATTATTAGGAGTAGAGTATATTTAGGCTAAAAAAGGTTAATTATAAATAATTTCTTATATAAAGAGCTTTAAAATAGTATACTATTTAGCTTTATAAGGCTTAATTTAAAAGAGTTATACTAATTTAAAGTTATATTATATTTATATATAATATTAGTATTATTATAAAGTTATTAAAAAAAACCTTAAAGGAAAAATTGTTCTTACTATATAAGTAGATAAAAAGTAGGTATAAAGGTACGTATACTAGGAATTACTATTTCTTAGTAATCTATAGGTTTTTGTTTTTTCTTTATATATAGTTTTATAGTCTTTCTATAGTAATTTATAGTAAGAAGGTTCTAAAAAGTACTTTCAAAGCTCGTATTTAATATAAAGTTTATTACTCGTATTTAATATAAAGAATCTATTATAAAAAATATTATAATACGATAAAAAGGAGCTTATTACTAGTCTATTTAATACGATTAATAACCTATTTCTATAGCTTTTTTTATATATCTCCTTCCTCTAGAAGGATAGCCCTATACGCGGAGTTATTAGGTAAGGCTTCCGGGGGAAACCCGGGTAAGGGTATAAACCTCGACAGGGGAACCCTTGGACTCTAATAATCCCGCTAGAACTAATTAACGGGTTTACCTTCTTTTAATATTATTTTATCCTCTAATAACCCTTTTATAAATATACTTTAGGCTTTAGATAATCCCCTTCTAAAGTCCGTTTTTAATAAACTCGTTTAAGTAGTCTTATATAATAGCTTTTATACTATATAGACTATTATTAATTCCCTCGCTAGAAAACTTTATTCTTAGAGTTTAATTACCCTATTAGTAGACTCTACCCCCCTTTTTATATTTTTTACTAAAGCTATTTAAAAGATTATAAAAAAAGCTATTATAACCGTATTCTAACTAAGGTCTACCCCCTTTAGCTAATCGTCTTAGGCCTTTATTCTTACTATTATTAAAAACCCTATTATTAATACCCTAATAGGGGTCCGCCTAGTCCCCGCTCGATATAATTACGAGGTTCTTATCTCCTTAAAGAATATTCTTATTATAAATAGGGCTTTATTCCCCCCCCGTACTTATTACTAAGGTAAATAAAGTAATTAGTATACTAGTTATTATTATAGCCTAATATTTCCCGAATAATAATATTATTCTTACTTTTAATACTAAAAAGAAGAGTCTTATAGACTAGGATAACTAGATTTAATAAGCCTTTAGAATAAACGTAATACGTATATACTAGACTTTTACTATAATTACTAAAGGTATTCGTATAGAGTCCGCTTTCTAGGATTATAATACCCTTTTTACTACTCTTTATACTATTAATTATATCGATATTACTTACTCTAGGGCTATAAAGCCATATAAGGGCCCTTAGGGTATTACCCCCCGGATAAACCTTATCCTTTGTATTAGTAGTATAATTAATATAAACCGACTCTATATAAATAGCCTTTTAATTAACTCGGAGATTATTTATTATAAACCTTATAATAAGTTAATATACCTTAAATAATACTATAATTACTTTTAGTATAATTATATTTTTAAATACTATTAGGAAAACCCCTATTATAGTTATTATAAAACCACCCTATACGATAATAAAAAAGGGTTCTACCCTATTAATAAAGGAGAATAACCCTAGTATTATCTCCTATATAATAATACTTATATTACCTAAGTATATAATTACTTAGTCTTTTATTAATAATAGGAAAAGGTAAAGGCTAATTATTTACTCCGCCCTTAATATTTTTAGGAATTACTTATAATCTAGTCGTCTAGTTATTACCTAACCCCCTTTACTAATACTAATAGTTTTACGCAGGTTTTACTATATAAATAACCCTATTAAGGCTCCCCTAAGGACCTTAATCGTATTCTAAACCTTAATTTTACTAGCTTTTAGCCTCTTAACCCTATTAACCTTATTTCCTTTTAAAATCTAACCCCTAGCCCTATACCCTAAGGAGGATTTCTATTAATTAGGTATTTCTATCGCCCTACCGAGTATAGTAGGTTAATACGCCCTAATAATTACGTATAACTATAGCTAGCGATCCCGTACGTATATATAATATAATAATAGTATACCGATTAAATAATAGAGGAATAAAGTACCCTTACTAATAGTAATCCTCGCTAAGTATACTTTTACTTTAGTCCTAAATACTTATCTTCTTTATTTAATATACGAATAAGACCTAATATTTATATATAAGATTCCCCTATTCCTATCCTTTAGAATCGAGTTAATATTAATCTAACTTTATATTAAAATTATAAAAGATTTATACTAACGTTAGACTAGAGTTATACTTAATACCGAGTATATAATTATATAGTATTATATAATATTATACCTCCTATTTAAGATTCCTACTAATCTATCTAAGTTATTATACGAGTATTTAAATACTAGTAACTTTTCTTTTTATTATTAGACGGAGAGGTAGTATAGACTATTTTTATATCCCCGAGTACTTTCTTATTAAGATCTAGAGGTTTAGTTAAATAAGGGATTAATCTAGGTTTAACTTAAATAGGTTCTTCTTAATATATATTCCTTTATTATATTATATATTTATAAGTATAATATTTAATCGTATTATATATCCCTAGGACCTATTACTTAATAGTATTATATATCCTAAGGACTTAGGTTAAGGATACGTTAAATTTATTTTAAGGTTATATTAAAATCGTATTAAAATTAGGTCGAAAATATAGTCGGATCTTATACCCCTAGTACTATTTTATTTTATATAAAGGGTCGTATATCCGCGAGAACGAAAGATAGAAAAGAGAAAAACGAAAAATAAGGTTAAAAAACGTAAGTAAAAAATAAATAGAAAAATCGAAAAAAAAATAAGTCGAGTCGAAAAGAAAAAAAAATTCTATAGGTATACTAAGTAAAACGTAATAATACGGGGTAGGTAGTTAAAGGGTCTAGCCCTATATAACCCTATAAGGTTAATAACCCTATATAAAAAATTCTTTAAAATCGTTTTTTCTTCTTCCTTATACTATTATTATTACTATTATTATTATTATCCCCCTCCTTATAAGTTTAAACCGATTTTATTATAATTTTAAATTAAATTCGAGCGAGAATTAAACTAATATTAAATAGAAGTCGAACTATAGTAAATACGTATTTATCTCGAGGTATAATAACGCTAGTAATACTATCTTTCTTAAGCTATAGTAGTTATAATAGTAGTAGTAAATATAATAGTAACCGCGATAATAGTAATAGTATTAGCTATAATAATAATAGTATTAATAATAATAATAATAATAATAATAATAATAATAATAATAATAATAATAATAATAATAATAATAATAATAATAATAATAATAATAATAATAATAATAATAATAATAATAATAAT
>PDHP01000248.1:0-45247 GCA_003339455.1 Ophiocordyceps camponoti-leonardi (nom. inval.) | reverse complement strand
CCCCCCCCCCCCCCCCCCCCCCCCCCCCCCCCCCCCCCCCCCCCCCCCCCCCCCCCCCGCCCCCCCCCCCCCCCCCCTCCCCTCCCCTCCCTTTCCCCTCCACCACCACCCATCCATCCATCGTCGGCCCTCGATCCATTCATCCGTTCCATCTGTTCGCTGCCGCCTCGCCTCGGCCTCTGCCTCGTCGCGTCCTGGCACCTCTTTTTTTTTTTATTTTTTCTTACGCCCATTTGCCGCGTACACGCCCAAATCACTTCCCTCCCTCCCTCTCCGTCCCGTCGCCTCCACCCAACTTCAACACCACCACCACCACCACCGCCCACCACCTTTGACTACTACCACCACCACCACCATCACCCACTGACAGTCCTTGCCTTGCTGCTTCTGCTGCTGCCGCCGCCGCCGCCGCCGTCTGCTTGCTTGCTTCCTCCTCGTCCTCCTTTTACCCGCTCCCCGGTGCGCGCGTCGCGTTGAGTCAAATCGCTCTTCGTCGCCTTCGCACCGCTCCACGCCGCACCTCCCGGCGACCCGCTCTACCTCCGTCTGTACATACATACCACGCCCTCATCGCAGTCGCGCTCGACAGCAGCCCGCCCTGAGCCATACTGCTGTTCGTCGCCACTGTCATCGTCGTCCTCGTCGTCGTCGCACACGCGCGCCCGCAGCGCCGCGCCTCTCGCAGGTAAAAAAGCACCCTGTCTGCCTTTGGCTGCCCATCCATCCCCTTCCCCCACCACTACCAATACTCCCGCTTTTACTCCGGCTCCTTCTCCTCTCTGCTTTGAGGAACTCTCTTCTCTTTCTCTGTCTCTTTCGCCGTCTCTCCCTCCCTCTCTCTCTCTCTCTCTCTCTCTCTTACTCTCTCCCTCTCTCTTCGAGTCACTCGTCCACCCCCCCCCCCCCCCCCCCCCCCCCCCCCCCCCTTTCCTCGGGACCCTTCTCCGCATACACCCCTCCCTGTTTGACCGATCCACCCCCTTTCTCCCCCCCCCTCCCAAACCTCTCTCTCTCTCTCTCTCTCTCTCTCCTTCTCCTCCTCTTCTTCTTCTTCTTCATCTCCGTCCCGTTCGCCGAGGAACGCGTCCGTTTCGACCGTTGAGGTCGCCTGGCGCCGGCGCTTTATCCACTGGATCCCCTATCATTTCTTTCCCTCCTTCCCTCGTTGCCCTCCCATAGTTGCTACGGGTTCTTCCATCTCGGGCCCGCTTCTCGGCTCAGCCGCTCAAGGGGTGGCCACACTGTTCCCACGCCCCCTGGAACTATATGCACCATCAGGTCTGCCTGCGCACTCTCGTCCTGCTGTCAGCCCAACTGTCTTTCGACACGTCGCCCTCTGCCGCCTCCTAAGCCTGGCCCATAGGCTGTCATGTACTCTGCACCGCTCGACAACGAGACCATCAATCCGGCCGCCCTCAATTCCCCAGGTGAGTGTGTGCCTTTACTTGCTTGTGTGCGTGTGTGTGTGTGTGAGTGAGTGCGTTTGCCCTCAAAAAGGCCACGGCTCTCCACCACACACACACACCCCCCGCCACCTACCCGTCCCTCCTCTTCATCCGACGCACCATCAACCTCGCGACTCCGTTCCGCCGCCGCGGTGTGCGCAACCTCACCGTCGCCCCCGCCAAGCCGGTCCCTCGCCGTCGAGTCGCAATGCTGATCCTCGGACCTTGACAGCTGCCTCATCCGACCCGCCTCTGCGCGGCACAAAGCGGAGCCGGGCCTCGGTCCTCGACGACGCGCCGCAGCCCGCCGGCCATGACGGTATGTCGCCGGTCTTGACGCACGCGCCCGCCGCGCGATACGCCCTGCACGCCTCGCACGCAAAGTTGCACTCGCGGGGATGACGAGAGGAGAGAGAGAGAGAGAGACAGAAATTTGACACTCACGCTTGCACACATGCACATTCACTCACTCACTTTCATTCATGTTCACTTACACACATTCATCACACGTTTACACACTCACACATCCACATACATCCTACACGCATACACACTCACAGGGGATGCAACGCAGAGGTGCAGAGTCTGAGGGAGAGACCGAGAGAGAGTTCACGATGACAGGAGCTCAAAGCGATCGATGAGAGAGGTTTCGAGATTACACGGCGTCTTCCAACCAGGCAAGTCTCGACGCTAACCTTTCTCTGGTCCCGTGCCACTAGGTCCCTCGCCATCGCAACGCAAACGCGCGCGTCCAATGAAGCCATCCGAGACCGCAGGGCGGGCGTCCGCGGGCGCCCCGGCACCCCAGCCGCCGCACACGCCCCAATCTCAGAGCACCTCCCTCCCCAGCCAGACGACGCCGGCCTACGTCGCCCCCCAAGCCGCCGCGCCTCCGAAGCCGACGCCGACCAAGTCGACGCTCAAGGCCCTACCGACCGTTCGCGATCACACCACCGACCAGCTCAACCCGTCTGGCGATGAGTACCTGCCCCGCGAGATCGACGAGTTCGGCGAGAAAAAGGTCATGGCCAACGGTCAGTTGATGGGCAACCGTCACTATCGTTGTCGAACCTTCCTCGTCCCCAACAGGAACGACAAGCTTTTCATGCTGGCCACCGAATGCGCCCGCGTCTTGGGCTACCGCGACTCTTATCTGCTGTTTAACAAGAACAGGTCTCTATTCAAAATCATCGCCAGCCAAGCCGAAAAGGACGACCTTGTGCAACAGGAGATTCTGCCCTTCTCTTATCGGTCGAGGCAGATCGCCATCGTCACCGCCCGCTCCATGTTCCGGCAGTTCGGCAGTCGCGTCATCGAAAACGGCCGCCGGGTCCGCGACGACTACTGGGAAACCAAGGCGCGCAAACAAGGTTTCACCGAGGCCGACGCCGCGGGCGAGAAGCGACCCGGAGCCGCAAAGGCCCGCGAGGCGGCCGAGGCGGCGCAGAGCAATGTGCTGATGAGCGCGCCCCATCCCGAGATCGTCTACAGCAACAATCCCGGCACCTACCCTGGCCCCCCGCAGCCTCACCTCGTTCAACAAGGTATGACCGGAGCGACGTCACCCGGAACCGCCGTGAGGATCCCCGCGTTAACAGCCAGGCCAGAGTTTAGCGACTCTCGCCCCAGGGACTTTGGCGGCATCATCAAGGGCGGCCCTCGGCAGGAGATCACGGGGCCACCCTTTCAGGATCAGAGCCGGCCGTCGCCGCTCACGGAAATGCAGTCGCAAGCCCACCATGCCGCCGAATTTAACAGATCTGTCAACCAACAGCGCGAGATACGGAGCGACTACATGCAGAGCATCTGGCGCAGGCCTCACGAGCAGCCGGGCACGTCAAACCTTGGACAGCCGCAACAGCAGCAACCGCAGCAACCGCAGCAGCAGCAGCAGCAGCAGCCGCCGCAGCAACAGCAGCAGCAGTCACAGCAGCAACAGCAGCAGCAACAGCAGCAACAGCCCGCTGGCGGAGGCGGAGGCGGCGGCGGCGGTGGCTCTGCTGCCGCCGGTGGCGCCGGTGCTCCGGCCGAAAGCAATGCGCCGGCCAGCCGTCCGTCGAGCTCGCCGCACACGGCCCCTTCGGGCGGCCAGCAGCCGGTGGTGACGTCGCAGAGCCCGCAGATGTTGATGACGACGGCCCCCTACTCCCAGCCGATGCACGCTCCCAACGCGCTCGGCCAGGCGCCGATGAGGAGTAGGTTCCACCCGTCGGCGACCAGCCCGGCTCTAACGTCGCGCCTAGGCTCCTCCGGCAGCATGGGTCAGGGAACGCCGGGCTACAACTACCAACCGGGCCAGGCGATGTGGTCGCAGAGCCCGCAGTCGTCGCATCACAACTACGCGGCCAGCTACACGACGCAGTCGCAGTCGCATCCGTCGCAGTCGCCGGCCACTCACATGCGCCAGCCGAGCGCGGGTCAGATGCAGCAGCAGCCCAACATGCCCTTTCCCGGCATGAGCGGGATGCAGTACGGCGCCGGCCAGGGCATATATCCGGCGGACCAGACGCCGCGTCAGTACCTGCCACAGAACGCGCCGGGCGGGCCGTCGGTGTCGCAGTCGTGGTCCGGCCAGCACTCGCCTCATCCTAACTGGTGGACACCGCCTCAGCAGCCGCAATAAGCCGGATTTTCATCATGGACCTCTTTTTTCCTTCTCTCTTCTTTTCTTTTCCCTCTTTCCTTGGCCGAGCTAACGGTTACGACTTCGTTTCCTTCCACCATATTTTTCTTGATCGTCATTTTGGATACCCCGAGGAGGATACATTGAGGCGGCAAAGGTCAGGTCAGGTCGTCGTGGCAGATGAAAGCAGCCCGAAGGTGTCTCCCAGGGGCACGTGAGGTCGTTGAGATTGTTGTACAGCATGCGGTCAGGACGGGATAGAAGGAGTTGGAAGGGACCAGAACACGTCACGTTTTATTTGAACCTCTTTTTATTTTTTTATTCTCTCTCTTTTCCCACCATGCTCACCTCACGACGCCTCTTACGACATACTCTATCCCATCTGGATCGGCCTGGCTGTGCTCGTCTTGTTTCCCTTCTTCCCCCTTTTTGCTGGCGATGATCGGTCCGCCGGGGTGAGACTTGATACGTTGCATTGTCTTGGCATTGTTTTTGCCTGCCTGCGCGGGATGTTTGATTTGCTCTTGTCGACGCGTTTTGTACGGAAGGAAACGGATTGGCTGGACGTTGACGAGGTATAGGTTGGGAAAGGATGAATACGGATAGGATTCGCCATGGCATTGTTCGGCCAGGAGCTGGTTTTTCTTGTTTTCCTTGGTGTGGAGGGCAGTGTGAAATTATCTTTGTGTGTTTCCTGTCTTTGATTGTGATGGTCTTCCTCTCTTGTGTGCCTCTCCGTGTTTGCTCGTTATGGATCGTATGCCGTTGTTGTCGTCTTTTCCTTCTTCTTCCTCTTCCTCCTCCTCTTCTTCTTCTTCTTCTTCTTCTGCTTCAGTAGATATAAGTGCTGGCCTATTGTTCCCACCGATTTTCGGCTGCTATGGACTCCAGGAGGAGGGGGGAGAGAGAGAGAGGAGTGTCTCCCATGCGCTTGGTGACTACTTAAAGTGATGGGAAGGGGAGCAAGGAAGGGGGAAGGGGTGGATGGAGGAACGGGGTTCATTGCCTAAGGTAGGTAGTAGGGGTGAATGGCGGCATGTCGCTTGATAAGTGATTTCTTGATGTGAGGAAGATGAAAGATGGATTGTGAGAGAGGACGGTAACAAGATTTGAAGAGTTTTTTTGCATATATATACATGTATTAGTCGCTGTCGTCTCCTTGGAGGGCTTCGTCGGCTTCTTGAGTTTCGTCGCCGCTGGTGCCATTGGCATGATGTTGGTGATTATCGTCGTCACCTTCGATATCTTCTTCTTCTTCGTCTTCGTCTTCGTCTTCGTCTTCTTCAGCCTCCTCCTCATCCTCGTCCTCCTCCTCGTCGTCATCTTCTTCTCCTTCTTGTCTCTCTTCATCATCGTCTTCGTCTTCTTGGTCTTGTTGATCGTGAGGATGGCCATCCAAAGGACGCTCGTCGTCGGCGTCCGTCGACGCACCGGCATCGACGGAGGCGGCGACGGCGTTGACGGCGTTGACGACCGAGTTCTGGGGCGAGGCCTCCTCGAGACGGGGTCTTTTAGGACCGCGGTTTCGATCGGGGGGTTCG
Organism: Ophiocordyceps camponoti-leonardi (nom. inval.); assembly: GCA_003339455.1. Lineage (NCBI taxonomy): Eukaryota > Fungi > Ascomycota > Sordariomycetes > Hypocreales > Ophiocordycipitaceae > Ophiocordyceps > Ophiocordyceps camponoti-leonardi. Next base: position 39,638 of record PDHP01000248.1, on the reverse strand, counting down.
TCGGGGGCGGTGATTGACGAGTCGGGGTGTGCGTCCTTTGCGGCGCGGACTTTTTGCCGGTAGGAAGAACGCTTTTCTGTTTGCATCGCGTTGAATTCTGTTGTTGTTGTTGTTGTTGTCGTTGTTTCTTGGGGTCAGTGATGACTGATGATGATTTCCATGATGCGATAAGAGAAAAAGGGGAGACGGGAAAGCAAAAAAAAAGAGGAGTGTGAAACGCACTGGCGAATTCGGCCTCGAGAGGCTCTCGCAAAAAGGAAAACTCGGTGTCGTCGAGAGCCTTGAAGACGTCGGCGGGAGAGATTGTTTTTTTGCCTGCGTTGGTGGTGTGTTCGTTTGCGCTGCCATGACAGTGGTGAGTCTTGATGATCAAGAGGAGGGAAAAGGAGTTGCTCCCGAATTTTCAGACGAGGCGCGCAAGAAAAGAAAAGTGTGAACAGAGGGGGGGGGGGGGGGGGGGGAACCGCCCGGGGCGGGGGGACAGCCGGGGGGGGGGGGGGGGGGGGGGGGGGGGGGGGGGGGGGGGGGGGGGGGGGGGGGAGAAACACACTGGGAGGCGAGATAACTGATGAAGAGGGTGGCACCCTTGCTCATGGCGAGGATGGCGTTGGCTTGGATTTGGGTGTTTGGTGGCAAGACGCCCTTGGCGAGTCTGGTGATGATGGATTTGGGAAGAGAGAGGTCCTGTTGCGGATTAATGAGTCGGGGACGCAGAGGAGAAGAGATGGGGGGGGGGGAAAGGAGGGGGAAGAGAGGTCGAACCTCGATGGCGACGGTATCCTTACTACCGTGACGCTTTTCAGCCGAGGAGGAGGAAGGGTGAGATTGGCCATTTGTCGAAGGGCGAGCCTCTTCTTCTTCTTGATTTTGATTTTGATTTTGATTTTGGTCTTGATCTCGGTCGTGGTCTGGGTCTCCATCTTGGTTATCTCCTAGTTGATGGTGTCGTCGGCGTCCCTTTTCTTGTTGCGCGTCGTTCTCGTCGTCATCATCATCGTCGTCGTCGTCGTTGTCGAGGTCGGTGTTGGTTGTGGTGGTTGTGGTGGTAGTAGGAACGGCGGCGGCGGCGATGGTGTTTGATGTCGAGGCTGAGGGGTGGGAAGTGGAAGAGGGAACGGAGGCGGAGGCGGCGACGACGACAGCGGAAGCGTCGCTTTTCCGCGCGTCGGATCTGCGCGACGGCGGCGGCGGCGGCGGCATGAGTTGTGTGTGAGATGAGTGTGATTGAGTGAGTATATCCCGTAAGGTAAGGCGAAAAGAATAATGGCTGAGAGGGAAAAAAGAGGTTTCGTAGGTGGATAGTAGGTAGTAAGTAGGTGAGTGAGACCGTGAATTCACTAACTTGGGTGAGTACCTAGGGTAGGTTAGGTGATTTCAGTGGGAGGCTGAAGAAGAAGAAGAGAGAGGGAGGAGAGACGAAAGCGCGTCTTAGGCGCGTGGCTTCGTAGAAGTTGAGACGGGGGGGGGGGGGGGGGGGGGAAAAAAAAGGGGGGGGGGGGGGGGGGGGGGGGGGGGGGGGGGGGGGGGGGGGGGGGGGGGGGGGGGGGGGGGGGGGGGGGAAAGAAAAGAAGGGAGTGGGAGTGGGAGTTGGGAGTTAGACAGACGGACAAAAACGGGTTGCATTAGATAGGTGCATATAGCAAGCCGTGCATGGCGTTTCTCGACACTGCTAATTGCACACACATACTACTGATGGGTTGATGATGGTAATTGATAAGCGATAAGTATAACGATAAGATCGCGTCACCGCTTGGCTCACATGAGCGCAGCCCTACTGGCAGCTACCCTAGCTGTGAAGGATTGAAAAGAAGAAGAGATAGGATATAGATGGAATTGCTGAAAACATCCTTAAACGGAGTAAAGTTACATACCTACCTACATGAAAGAATTCATAACGTCGTTTCAGTACATACGTATATAAAAAAAGAAAAAAAGAGTCGTGATGAGTTTGAGTTGTGTGTTGATATGATAAGCGGGCCAGATGCTCTCCTCCTCTTCCTTTCCCTCTCTTCTTCTTCTTCTTCTTTTTCTTCTTCTTCTTCATCTCATGAGGGGAAACAAAAAGGGGGTATATCCATCGCCAATAACAAAAGAAAAACAGGAGGTGAAGCGGAAGAATAGTAAAAAAAAAAAAAAAAAAAAGAGAGAGAGAGAGAGAGAGAGAGAGAGAAACTCTCCCTCTCATCCGATGGCTCGACCGATTTCCGACTTCCTCGGCACCCGTGGTGACAATCCGCCGAGGAGCATGTCCTCGTCGAGGGAGGACCGTGCAGGCGAAGAGGAAGAGTTTGTCGTCATCGAGGCGAAATCGTTGTTGCTGATCGAGGAGGGCATGGTGGCGTGGTCGGCTGATCTGCGCGGTGGTCGCGTCTGACCGTACCACCATTGATGCTGATGCTGATGTTGATGTTGTTGTTGATGATGATGATGAGACTGATGGGCGGCGGCGGCGGCGCAACTCTTGCTCCGACCGTGATGATGATGATGATTATTACTATACTGATGATGGCGTGAAATCCGCGACGCAAGAGGCGGAGGCGCCTTGGCAAGCCGCGACGGATGTCTCCGAGGCTGTGCCACAAACGCATCCTCCCCCTGGATCGCCTCGTCCGTCAAGCCCGGCCTGGCGTTGGGCGCCCGCGCCAGGACGGGAGTAGGGGGCGCCGACGGCATGTCGACGACGGCGCTGCGTCGACGGGCGGTGGTCGAGGGCGAGGCAGGACTGCTGCTGCCGTCTTCGGTCTGGTAGACGATGAGGCTGGCTGGTTTGCGAGACGAGGCCATGGAGGCGGTGGGGCGATGTTGTCGTCGAGCGAGGAGGGAGCCATCGTTATTATTATCGTCGTCGTCGTCGTCGTCCTTCGTCGGCGTTCGTTTCTCCGTCTCCGTCTGTGTCGTCGTCTGTGTCTGTGTCGGTGTCTGCGTCGTTGTCGTTGACGTCGACGTCTTATTCTTCTTCTTGATCATCTTCCTATTCTTCTTCGTCTTCGTCTTCTTCTTCTTCTTCTTCTCCGTCATCATCTCCTCCTTCACTCCCCTACCTCCTCCTCCATCTTCAACCCCAGACCGATCCGTCTTCCACGAAGCAATCTCCTCGTCGTCAACAGGAGAGGTGATGCCTCGACGGAACAGCAACCGACGAAGACGTCGTCGACGCCTCCGCGGAAGCCACCAGCAGACGACGACGACGGCGACGGCGATGGCGATGGCCCCCACCGGCACGACCGTGGCCAGCACGATGGTCATTGTCGTGCTGCCCACGCCTTGATCTGCCATCTCTTCTTGTTCTTGTTCTTCTTTATTTGCCCCCCCTCGGACTTGGACGCAGACACATGTACATGCACACCCTCTTCTTCTTCTTCCTCTTCTTCTTCTTCTCCTTCTTTCAGTCTTCCCTCTTCTCCGCCTTTCCACTTTCAGTTTCCCACACACACACACACACACAAGGCAGGATGATTCTAAGAATGGAAAGAAAGACAAGCGTGTGATGTAAAGAAAGGAAAAGCGAGCGAGTATATCCGGATAGATGTATAGAAAGGGGAAAAGAAAGGAAGAAAGAAAGAAGGAGAAAAGAAGGCGTACGCTGAAGATGATCAAGGAAGAAAAGCAAGAAAGGGGAAGAAGGGAAGGGTAGGGAAGGGAAGGGAAGGGAAGATGGCTTTTTCAACTTGATCCTTAATCCTTCTCCAGCATCAAGGCGGGCTAAGCGAAGCGGCCGCAGCGAGGAAGAGAGGAAGAAGAAGAAGAAGAAGAAGAAGAAGAAGAAAAGAAAGGAACGAATAATGACATATGTACAACAAGGAGGTCAGGAAGACCAAAGAAAGGGGTGGGTGGGAGAGAAGAGGAGGTCAAAACGTCGAACCTATTTAGGTACCTATAGGCTATATACGGATAGTAACCAAACAGAAGCCATCCCATGCCTATCCCCTCCCCCCTATTTCTTGCTTGCTTCCCCCCATCCCACATGCACCATGAACCACAACGTCAGCAATGAAGATAGAGAGAGAGAGAGAGAGAGAGGAGAAGAAGTCAGAGAGCGAGACAAGGGGGCAAGGAAGGGGGGGGGATCTCTAGAAAGAAGAAGAGGTACCGTACGGAGCGTGCATGTATGTACGGATACGGGATAGACGAGAATGAGCGCGCGGGGAAGAAGGAGTACGGATACCTACCTAGTAGAGAGGGAAAGGGGAAGGGGAAGGCAAAAGAAAAGGGTCCCAAATGGGTTAAGGGAAGAAAAGAAGCAAAGAAAAGAAGTACATCTTTCCAGCTTCACCCCGTCCCAGCTCCGTCGCTACTTACTACGGACTTGACGTCCTCCAAACATGTATGTACGGATACGGATACCGATATATCATATGTACTAGGTATGTATAGTATGCACCTTGGCGGAGTTATTTAGCTTGTCATAGCATCTGTTCCTTTTTTTTTTCCTTTTCCTTTTCTTAGAAAGAGAGAGACAGGGAGAGAGAGAGAGAGAGAGAGAGAGGATGATGATGATGATGATACTACGGATAGAGGAGGAAGAAGGGTGGTGAAGGGGGGGTCTGTGTGACGCAGGTCCGCGGTATGCTCTCTACCTATCCATGTTCCTCGACCCTCACGCTTTTTCTTGCCCCCATCTCCATCTTCTGACGTGTGTCACTGTCCGTATCCGTACACCTCTTCTCTTATCTTTCTCTCCTTCAAGGGGAAAGATGAAAAAGAAAGAAAGGTAAAGGAAACAAAAAACAGCTTGCTATAAATACATACCTGTGTAAGATGATGAACAGCTCTCCTCAAGTACGGATATAGTCCCATGAGAGTGCATTTGCCTCTACGGATTCCCCTTCATCAGTGGTATGCCTCATACATGTGTATGTAGATTGGATAGACTGATGGTCACCGCATGAACCTACCCAGACTGCCTTCTTCTGTCCCCTCCTCCTCCACCTCCCCGCGCAAAGCCAACGAAACCTGACCGAGACGCCATTCTCACTCAACTTACACACAGTTCGCACTCACACCACATATAGACTCTAGTCTGTACCTACATAGGTAGCGCCATAGACCGCGTCATCCTACCCTTCCCTTGCATCCCCTTAACCTACTACCTACCTACTACTGATACCAACGGATATCCATATCTATCCGTACCTGTGTAAGCCGTACTATCCGTATGTATCCGTATGTATATACGGATACCTCTTACCACACCCAATCTTCACCATAAAATCAAATCACAACAACCACGATCAAAAGCCTTCTTCCCCATATCCGTACATACATATAGCAGAGAGGCAAAAAAAAAAAAGAGCTACATCTCGCTTCGAAATCATCCCTCAACGCCATTACTTTCATAAAAAAAACACACACATCACAAGTCCCCCCCCCAAGCCTTCATCCCGCTCGGACGAAGCTCAACCCCCTTTCTTTTCTTTTTTTTTTTCTTCTCAACTTTTTTTTCTAACCCTTTCTTTTTTTTTTTTCGTCCTCTTCCTCTCTGTTGTGTCAATCTTCTCAACCTTCTCGGCGAGCAAATTAAAAGAGAAAAAGACCCTTTGCTTTTTTCCGTTCTCTTATCAGAAGGGTTCAAAGGGGGGGGGGGGGGGGAAGAAAGACTCTAAAACACCACGGAATAAAAAGCAAAAGACAGGGGAGAAAAAAGAATAGCCTCTCCTCCTCTTCCTTTATTCGAACCTGCCCCCTCAATCCCCAATCCTCCCCCCTTTTTTCCCCCCTCTTCTTCGCCTCGGCAAAGAACTTGGCCTTGGACTGGGGGCCGTTGGGCCTCACCGTCTTCTTCGCCCCCTTCGTCTATCCAAAACTCGAAAACCTTGTTGCTCTTCCCTCTCTCCTCCTATCCGTACTCCTCATCCCATCTACATATGCACATCCCTTCAACTGTCGTAAGTTCGCAAGCGGGTACCGGACCAGGGTTGTAGCCAATCAGACGCTATATAAGCAGAAGTACTTCCATCTATTCGCAAATATCACTATAATAGAAGTACCGGTAGCTAGGCCATTTACATATCGCGACTTTGCACATAGAGTCTGAGGCTGAGGCAACTAAGTTGAATTTTGTACCCAGACGCTGAATAATCAATATGGGTCCGGTACCCGCTTGCGAACTTACGACAGTTGAAGGGATACATATGTCCATATCTGATCTCTCTCATCTCTCTCGCTTTTCTCTTACCATTAGGCTACGACATTCACAACCTCCTCCGCTCATGAATCTTCATCTTCATCTTCATCTACATGTATCCGTACGCACACATCCTTCTCGGCTTCTCTCCCCTCCTTCAAACAACTTCCTCAAGAACCGCCCGGGGTTCGTGCCGCGCTATGCAAGGGGCTGGCTGGCCCTCCTCAGTCCTCACCCTATCAAAGCCTGCCCAACAGGGTAGTGAATCCAATCGCACTCCCTCCAAAGCGTCCATAGACATGCCCATGCAAGCATTGGACCACTGTCGACGTCGTACCTACTCAAATGGCCTCGTAGGTCCGTAGAGGTAGATACCGTATTATCTCGAAAAATTAGGATTAACGCTACTATAAAATACCCCTACAAGTGCCCGAGGCCCTACTATCCACGTTTCTACTAATTTGTATAAAGGTAAGATTATCATAATACTAATTAACGCTATCGTAGCTTCCTTACGATTTTTTATAGGTAGGAAAAATTTTCGTAGGTATAGTAATAAGGCTATAGATAATAAAAATATACCGCTGCTTGATTTAATCGATAATAACGTTGCTTAAGGTAGTCGAAGGCGTAGCCCGAAGCCTAAGAGCCTTTAGGATCGTATATTTAAGATAAAGAATCCGATCTAGCGTATTAAGCGTACCTATTCTTACGAGAAGAGGGAGGAGGTACTTATCTTCCTAACCTACTACTAAATTTTGGATCTAAATAGCCGAGGCGCTAATATATTAGGATATCGAACGCTGTATACTTACGAGGTTACCTCTTAGTTTAAAATCCTAAAAGCGATAATCTATAACTAGCGCCTAAGCCTTAGGAATAATAATCCTAAAGGTATTTAGAAGCGAGCTTTTTACCTATTCTAGCCCGACTTTAAGGAACGCCTTATTCGCTTATTTCTTAAGGCTTATAAAGTAAAACGTTTTATAATAATAGGGTAGTTTAGAAGATAAATAATAAGTCTTTTCGTAAGCCTATACCCTAAGACCCTGTCGTTATTTACCTTTTTAAACGGCTAGTAGTATCGATTTCGACGTTACTACGATATCGTTTAATAGAAAATAATAAAATAAGCGATAAAACGCCCTAAAGAGTATATTAGGGTCGTAAATAGTTTCCTTAAATTTATACGTCGAGTTAATTATTACTATAAGCCTTAAAAAATCAATTAAATTCTTTAATCCCCGATAAGGCGTTTTAAAAAATACCGAATTTTTAACCTCGATAAAATACTAATACTATTTAAATACCTTGATAGCTATACGTATAATATAAAGGGTATACATACTATTATTAATAGGTTTAACCGGTTTAGATAGAATAAGAGGTAGGCGACCTTAATTTTATATATATTTACCGATAGTATAATAAGGCTTAAGCCGAAGTTAATTTTTTACGGCTAACTACTATTAATAGGGCGAATTTTCGAAGAGGAGGGTTACCTCTATTCGCCTAAGGTTACTATCGAATTTAACTAAACAGTATATAATAATAAAGCCCTATTCCTTTATTAGGCTAAAGAGGAGCTTACTATTATTATAGGTTTAAACGAGTACTATTTTATAATAAATATCGCTAATTTACTACTATTATAGGTTAAAATAAGTACCTTCTTATAATAAATATTACCTCCTTTTATAAGATAGAATTTATAACGCGCTATATATCTAATTACGGCGTACATCTAGTTACGCTATATATCTTATTACGGTAGCGTATATTTAATTATAGTTTACCCTACTTTACCCCTCTTCCTATATTACGTACCTACTATTATACAAAAGGGCTATAATTAATCTATAGCTTTTTCCTCTTTTCTTCTCTTTTCTCTTTAGCTTTAAGTCTTCGTTTATAGTACTAAATATATTAAGTTACTAGCCGTATTACTACTTAAAGCTCGAAAATAATACTAATAAGCGTTTTAAAATACGTATTTATACTCCTTACGTCCTCGTAGGGATAGAAAACCTTATAACTTAACTACGACTATAACCCTTAACTACCTAAATATCGGAAGCCGAAGGATTAGTACCCCGACGTTTAGTACGATTAGCTTCGAAGGAGCTAAAAGCTAGCGAAACGCCTAGTATAGCTTCCTTATTAAAGTCTCCTAAGATAATAATACCTATACTAGAGGATTTTTAATCGCTTATATAAATAGTAGCTTAGTAGACTTAGGCTATAAAGACCTAAACCGAAGAGATATCTTAGATACGAACTAAGATATAAGACCTTTAGAAGAACCGACTATATACTCCTAAAACGTAAATCCCTAATACCGACTCGATTAATAATAGCCGTTTATATTATACTACCTCGACCGCTTTTACTAATCCTAATACCCTAGTAATTATTATCTTTACCCTAATAAATAAGGTAGCCTAGCTAGAATTCGCCCCTATTACTCCCCTAGGGTAGGTTAGCTTATACTATAATAAGTAAGAGAGGACTAAGATTAAAACTATTAGCCCGTTTAGGGGAAAGAAGACCGAATTTAGTAGCTTCTTTAATAACCTCCGATCGAAGATAAGGATTAATTAACCTTCCTTCCGGATAGAGGATAATCGGATAGATTTTCTCTTTCGCTCTCTCGAAAGTAAAGCTAAGTAGGCCCTCGAGATAAGGTATAACTCTAATACCTAGCCTTTCTCTAGGCTAGTTAAAATAGTTTAGTATTTCGAATTAGCCTTTAGTAATCCGAATAAGTTTTTAGAAGCTAAGGAATAACTAAGTAAGCTTAAGTTCTTAGTCTATAGAAAATAGGATATATAATTCTTTATCGTAGAATTTAATCTTCTAGTAGTATAAACCTAAATCCCTAGTAAGATAATAAAGTAGGAATTATAGGAATACCTACTTACTAGACTTAACCTAAGCCTTTTCGAAAAAGCTAGGGACCCCCGGATCGATTATAAAGCTTTTTATATTAGCGTTAAAGGTACTATTTATTATAGGAAGAGGGAGATAATAGAAATAACCTAGACTCCCCGCCTATATCGCGATAATAAACTAGTAAACGACCTAAAAAAGCCAGCTACCGCTAAGGGTAAAGGCTAAGCCTTAATACCCGATAAGAAGAAAGTTTATTAGGAAAATAGGATTTATTTTATTTATAGGAAAAAGGAGTATTAAACTAAAGACTATCCTAATAAATAGTATATAGCTTAGGTCCTTTAACCCCTAACCCCTAGTATAACTACTACTAACTCTAATAACTTATCGGATTTAGGAAAAGCCTAGGATTATTAAAAGTCTTTATAATAGTCCCTAAGGTATTATAAATAGGGAAAGTAATAAAAGGTTTATTTATTATCGATAGCTAAATATAAGTTAATAGTATTACCCTCCGTACTTCTATACTATATAATACTAGAGTAGATTCCTATCTCCTTATTAGCCGCTACTTTACCTAATAGGTAGTTAAACGCCTAGGTACTAAGCTAGTTTTAGTAAAGCTAATACCTCTCGTTAACTTCTAAGGATACGAGGCTAGCTATATTCGTAAATATTTAATTACTACCCTTATTATTAATAGCCGGTTATTTCCCTAAAAAACCTTCTAAGTTACCGATTATACGTAAAATATTTTTATTAGCTTATTCTAAATAGTAGAGAAAAACCTACTACTTAATTATACCGCCTACTAACTTATTTAGCCTAATAATTTACTAGCCCTCGCTAAATATTTACCCTTAATACTTCTTTTTCGATAGGCTCCTAATTAATTAATTAACCCTAAGATTTAAGCTAATACTAAACGTTAGAACCGATTAATTAATAAGGATAAGAAATAGTATTAAATACTCCGATATTCCGAAGGGAATAGTAAGATCGTTTAGCTAATAGGACCTAAGAAGCTAAAGCTATCGCCCAATACTATTATAATTAATACTAAAGACTAAGCTATTCGAGAGTAGTTTATCCGATAAGTCTAGGAAGATCCTTACCGCCGGCGGTAGGAGGAACTTACCCCTTTAATACCTACTAGACTTATCCCTCTTAAAAACGATAATAATAACGTAGGTATACCTATAACGAAGCTAAGCTTAGCTAGCTATATATACTAAGGATAGAAGATTCCCTTCCTAAAGGGAGAAGACCCCGAGTATATTACCTTTATCCGAAGTATAATCCTACTATTAATCGCCTACTTTAAGGGTTTCTTTAGTAAGAAGGAGGTATATACGTTAGTTAATCCCTATCCTAGCTATAATATTACCCTCGAGCTAGAGAAGCCTTTAAACCCGGTTAATCCCCCGTCTTACTATATACCCGTTAAATACTTACCTTTAGAAAAAGAAATAATAGACTACCTTTTAAAGATTAGATTTATTATTACCGATATTAGCCCTTATACCGCTTTAATACTCTTCGCGCTAAAACCGTACTCGATAGTTAGGCGTTTCTATATTAATTATAGGTAGATAAATAATTATCTTAAGAGCTATATCTCCCCCGCCCCTTTATTAAAGGGTACTACTTTTAACTATTACTCTACTAAACGATTCTTTAAGATCGATATTATTTAGGCCTTCTACCGATTCTATTTAAACCTAGATTCTAAGTACTTAACCGCCTTTCGTACCCGTTTTAGTACTTACTATTAAAGGGTTTTACTATTTAGACTTAAGGTCGGGTTAGCCTAGTTTTAGAACTTTATTAATATATAACTATATAATCTCCTCGACTAGTATACTAGCGTATACGTAAATAACGTTTTAATTTACTCGGATAATAATAAAGAAGAGGAATACTAAGTAGAGTATAGGGAAGTTATTTAGTGCCTTTATTAAGCTAACCTCTAAGGAGATATAAAGAAATTATAGTTTAATATTACGAAGGTTAATTATCTAGGAGTTATACTCTATACTAAAAAAGGATTAAGTATTAACCCCTATAAGGTATAAGCTATTTAAGACTAGAAGTTTAAGGACTTATACGATTATAAGGCTATTTATTCTTTTATTAGCCTATATAACTTTATCCGAATTTTCTACTATTATATAAGCTAAATAGCGGAGCCTTTAAATAAACTCTTAAAAAAGGATATCGATTTTATTTTAGGACCCGAGTAGTATTAGGCGTTTAAATAAATAAAAAAACTAGTAATAAAAGTACTTATACTCGCCTTCTTCCGCCCTAAGTTACCTACTAGATTAGAGATTAATACCTTTCGTAATACTACCGCTAGTATCCTCTAATAGTAGTAGACTAATTCGACCTAGAAACTAATAGGATTCTTCTCGAAGACTATAGTCCCGGCCGAATACGTATACCCGATTTAGGACTAAGAGCTCCTCGCTATCGTATAGAGTCTTAAGTACTTCTATTTAGAGCTCCTCGGATAGAAGCTTAACGTTATAATAGATTATAAGGCGCTAGTATACTTTACGACTAAGAGAATACTCTTTACCCGATAGGTCTACTAGTCCGATTTCCTCGCTTAATTCGATATCCGTTTCCTTTATTACCTAGGATAACTTAATATAACCGTAAACGCCCTATCTCGAAAGACGGTTAAGCTACCTACTATTAAGGCTAGGGAAAAGGAAGAACGTATACTCGTTATAATCCTACGAGAGAAGCTTAGTTTTAATCTACCTAAGACCCCTATTACTATTACGCTAGTCTATACTACTAAGATATAAGCCCCTATAGGATTAGACTTAGTCTCCCTTATCTAGGAAGAGAATATCGTATAAGGTCTCGGCTATTATAAGTCCTAGTTAATCGTACTAGAATAAACGACTAATAAGAAATAGTTCTTTCGTACTACCCTAATCTATAAAGCTTATAAACCCGCTATTTTCGCCTATAGTAAGTAGAATAAGACGATTAAGGTACTCTAGTAAGACTATTATTAGCCTAGAATAAAGTAAAATATCCGCTATTATATTTATAATTACTATAAGTACTAGAGGAATAAAATCCCCTACGATAAAACGCCTAGCTTATTATACCCCTTACTTATACCGATTACCGTTTAGGAGTATATTACCTATAATAGGAAAATAATACTAAAGAACCGCCTAGGCTATAATTACGTATAAACCTTCGTTTATAAACTTAGCCGTCTAATCGCTATACTACCCGGAAAGAAGATAAATACGGTAGAGATCCTCGCCGGCTATTACTTCCGATAACTCTACCGCTTCTTCGGGTTACTAGTAGTCTAGATTACTAATAACGTAGGCTTATTCGTCTTAGGCTTTTTAGAGGAGATTAATCGACTAATAGGTATTAAGTACTAATACGGTAATACGCTATATCCGTAAATATAGGGTAGTATAGAGGTTATTAATTAGTATCTAGATTAAAGGTTATACTTTTATATTAATAAGTACTAAAACGATTAGAGTAACTTCTTATTAGCGCTCGACTTTATATATAATTCGTTATAGTACTCCTTTATTAATATAGCGCCTTTAATAATAGCCCTTAGTAAAAATATACGTAACCCCTTATTACCGCTATAAAAACCTACGTAGGCTATAATAACTATTATAATATAAGTATAAAAGCTAGTAGCTAAAGTAAGAGAAGTATAATAGTAGGCTTAATAAGTAATAACGGCTATATAAAGTTAATAGAAGAAATAGGTAAATAAGAAACGCTAGCTAGTAGATTTTATAGTTAATAATAGCGTTTTCCTATAGCGAAAGGGATTTAGTATAGTAGCTCCTACGATTCGGCTCGATATATAATAGTTAAGCCCGTTTAAGATTACTAAAGAACGAGGCTATAGCTATATTTTGGATCTACCGGAGTCGTATAAAATAACTAACCTTTTCTATACCGACCGCCTAAGAAAAGTAGCTAGTAACCCCCTACTAGGCTAGATATAACCCGCCCTAGAGCCTAAGGAGATTAATAGCCTACTAGAATAAGAGGTATATTAAATCCTACGATCGCGAGTTACCGGATAAAGCTAACGACTAGAGTATTAGGTTAACTAGAGAGGCTATAATCCTAACGAGACTTAGTACCCGGCTTAGAATTTTAAATACGTACTAATAGCCCTTAAATTATACTACGACCTATACCCCGACGCGCTAGGACTACCTATTAATCTATAATATTAGATCGAATCTATAGCTATAGATTTAGACTATAATAATAGGGATAATAACGATAACGCCGTTTATAAAAGTACTATAGTAAAGATAAGGAGGTATACTTAACCTTAATACGTATATTAAGGCTATAGGAGGGGGGTAGTATAATACGCTATATATTTAATTACGGCGTATATCTGGTTATACTATATATCTTATTACGGTAGCGTATATTTAATTATAGCTTACCCTACTTTACCCCTCTTCCTGTATTATATGCTTACTACTATATAAAAGGGCTACGATTAATCTATAGCTTTTTCCTCTTTTCTTCTCTTTTCTCTTTAGCTTTAAGTCTTCGTTTATAGTACTAAATATATTAAGTTGCTAGCCGTATTAGAATTTATCCTTAATAAGCTATATAGTTAGAATACGACGATAGCCTTAATCCTACTAGGCTATACGAGCCTTTTATAGCTATTAAATACGGTAGTTAATAGGCTATTTAAAGACTAGTTATACGATACTATAGAGCGATATATTAAGAGGTATAAGGCCTAAGGGAAGACGACCTAGTCGATAAGTAATAAGCGAGTTATAATAACTTTTATTATAGCGGAGGCGGTAAGTATACTAAACTAAAGGATAGATCTCGTCTAAAAGGCATTTCTAGACTATAGGATTAATATACGACCCGATAATACGTAGGATTCTTTAATTTCTATTAAGGATATCGCTACCGACTCGATCGACTTCGTAGGTTAGGAGGAAGAAAAAGGACCTTTAGTTAAGGAGGAAAAGATTATCTTTATCCTCTAAAACGATAAGGTCTTATTCTTTAATAATAAGGTACCCTTAGAAGACCTCTTTTATACGCTACTTTTATATTCTTATATTAACCTAAGGGTTATACTTAAGGTATAAGGGCTTTCTATTAGGGGGCGTAAATAAGACTTAATTTCGCGCCTAATTAACTTTAATTCTCTCTCCCCTATAGAATAGACTATAAATCTTATAGGCTCTTAGTCTAATACGCCCGAAGGTACGTTTTCCTATTAGAAATACGCTATACCTTCCTACTATTAATATTCCTTTTAAAGTCGAACGTCCTAATTAACCTAATACTTACCTCGACGCTTAATACGATACTAATAATAGCCCTTAGCTCCCTTAACGATAGCTTCTACTTTATATTAACTCTACTCTCGAACCTAACTATAATAAATACCGTCTTTAGTAAAAGATATCCCTATTTTAATACTTAGGCTAAATAGTATACGGTACTAAAAAAGGTAATCTTTATCGATCTCGAAGCAAATAGTAGTCGGGAAATTATCTATAACGTCTTTTCCTTTATTAGTAAGTACTAGGTAGCTAATATAAAGCGATTTACCGTATAAATTATATTAATAAGGTCTTAAGAGGCTATTTTAGGCAGTAGCGATAGCTTCTTTTTTTATAAAGGGATAAAGAAAACTCTACTAATAAGGGGATATCTAGGTTAAAAGACTACGATAATCTTACCCTTATACAAATTAGCCGTAGCGTGGATAGTGGGGCCCTGTATCGATAGATAGGCATCCTGTAGTAGCGTTAATCCTAATTTTTCGAGATAATACGGTAGTGCTTATCCACCTCTCGACGCCCTGCCTCTAAAACGCGCCTCATAATCGATCCTACCTCCACAGGTAGTAGGTAATACATATCCGTATATATATGATATATGTATGTGCTGGCGGCGGGCGCATAATGGCGTCCGCTTTCCCCCTTCCCAAACTTGTCAACGTTTCAACTATCCGTACTCCGTACGGATACCCGTTCTCTCTCTCTTCGGCTCCGGCTGCTCCACTTTTCCCGGCTCCGTTCGGCAGTCGTCTTACCACCAAAGCCGCCACCTCCTTACCGCGTCATCAATGACTATCCGTACTATGTATGTAGTATCAAGATTCATGCTTTCCCCGACGGCTATCTGCTTCACAAAATCAACTGTCCAACGTCATTCTCGTCCCTCCCTTTCATGTACGGATATGCGTCTATTATACATGTAAGTACGACGGCGCATTGTCACACTCACACGAGTCACACCTCCCCAAAACCAGCAGATCCATCCGTCATCCCTGACAGCCCCATCGCCCCCCTCATCTCCATCCCCGACCATCCACCCCCTCCCCCCCCCATGAGACGGAATTACGGCACGGCCCGCAAGTCACATCACCCATCGCAACGTTCGCACTTGTGCCTGACTGACAAGACAAAAGCATCCTAATAGAGAGTCCTATTGCCTCCGAAAACTATCTTTGCCCACCTGCCTACTACTCCTTTCGCCGTTTGCTATGAAGAAAGAGTCGGGTAATTAACGCATCACGCCGGCGCCCGCCGCCAACGAGGTCTCCAGCCTAGCCGCCTTCCCCCCCGCCCCGCCATTCGCTCTCTCGTCCTGCCCATCAGCGACTCTCAGCATCGTCCCCATTCCTTCCTTGCCCATCAGCCAAAAGGGGGCCAGCGTCGTGCGACTAGGCCGTGAAAGCAAAATATCGGTACCGATTAAGATGGTGAATACGATCAAGGAAACGACGCGCCCCCTGTTCGCCCTCCCAACGAGCCACTCCAGACGACGAGGCCTCGGGTCGACGGCTCGCATCGTGCTGCTCAGAGAACAACAGCGAGGAAGCCGACGGCGGCGGCAAAGGCCACGCCATTGGCAGCAGGAACCTTGGTCGGCGGGGCGAGGCCACCCGACCTCGTCGTCGTGACGGCGTTGTTGTTGCCCGCCTGCGAGGCACTGGGCGTCGACGAGCTCGAGGCGGCCGTGCTAGAGCTGCTGTCGCTGCTGTCACCTCCATCGCCCCCGCTGCTGCTGCCGCCCGACGACACCTTAGGCGGGGCAGCTTTGCCACAGAGGTTCTGGATGTTGTTGATGCAACCCTGCTGACCGTCGGCATTACCGACGTTCTGGCTGTTGCACTGGCTGAAAAGCGTCTCGCACTTGAACGTGGGGATGGTCTGCGTGTAGTACTGCAGACCCGGAGCCGAGTTGTTGGAGGCGCAGATGCATTCCCAGTCAAGTTTATCCTAAGGCAGGATTAGCCGACTCGGATCGCGTGACGACGTCGTGCAACTTGTGCTCACCTGAAGGCAGCTGTTCTTGCTCGTGTTGTTCTCGCAGAGCTGGCCGCAGGTGTTTGTCTGGGCAAGGCACCACATGGCTGGGGTGAGAGCCTTGTCAGTATGGAACGTGACCAGCTACAAAGGATAGGGTGCAAGAAGATACTGACCTCGCTCCTTGGCAGGAACCGAGTTGGGGTCGATCTGCATGTCCAGCTCGCTCGAGTAGTTCATGGGCGACTGAGCCGTGGCCAGGGCAGCGCCCAGGGCAATAACAGTGGTGAAGGCACGCATTGTCTTGAGCGTAGCGAAGCGCTATCAGGATTCTCGGGGGAGCTGAAAAGAGTAGCTAAGCTCTGCTACCGCACCAGAGAGTGGGAAGCCGAAGAAACGACTTTTTTTCTTCAGATGATTTGAAAACGACGCGACGACGATGCAAAGCAAAGCCCGTTTAGACAGTGGCTTGGGGGGTTAATGCTGCGGCGAGTTGAGAAGATGTGTTGAGTGAAGATGAGAAAGAAAAAGAAAACCAAGATGGAGGGGAGAAGAGGAGAAGAGGAGGAGGAGAAGTAGGAGGAGTAGGAAGAGGAGGAGGATGGAAGTGGGTAGAAAAAGGCGACCGATGCGGAGAGGAAAGAATTTGCGAGGCAGGAGTGGGTAACAGGCGGGCGGGCAGGTGGCGGGCAGGTGTGTGGTGTGAAGGAAAGCGCGAGGGCCTTATTATGAGGTCGCCCCGGGGGGGGGGGGGGTTGGAGCTGCAGCATTCGTCCACCAATCCCATGTACTTTACCTTGAATCAGATGCTTGCGGAAGGTACTGGGCGGGTCGGCGGGGGCCGAGAGACCTCCTAAGCAGGTAGCGGCAACGCCTAGAACTGGTGCAGCCAGTACCCGACTCGCTTGTTCAGACAGGGTAGCGGGGGGTCCACAGGTACGCGATCGGGAACTAGTCGGTACGAGCAAGCCCAATGTCCGAATGAGGAACGGTCGTCGATGTGGTATCGTACGAATTTCTTGGCTGTTATTTTACGTTACGTCGTCTTCCTTTGCCTTCTTTTCTCTTCGTCGAGGGTCCGAGGCCATTCCCTCCCTCCCCCCTGCTCTTGCATGTACCTTCACGTTGTGATAGCACCTGTTACGGGGTTTATCCCTCTTCCTCCTCCCCCTCCTCCCCCGGGGTTGTTGTCGTCAGCCAAGCAAGCACACGACGGAAGCTCTCCATCGTCATGGCCAAGAACGTGCCGAGGCATTCGACCTAGAGTCACCAAGCATTCCTCGTCTTTGTATCAGTACCTTTTTTCTTTCTTTCTCTCTCTTTCTCTCACCAAGAATCCTACAACTTGCTACCTGCCCTGCTCCTGCAACAAAGACGCCTTTTTAATTCAAGGGTTTGAGAAATCCCACGCGAGAAGAGGAGAGAGAGATAGAGAGAGAAGGGTGCCCCACACAAGAGCAGCCACACCGGCCTGTTTTTCCCATCTCGGCACCGCATCTCGCAAACATGGCAAAGGTCATCTACCTACCTATGTACCTACACTGGAAGCGTCCTCCCCTGGCTTGGCCATTCGATAGCCTGTTGTCTAGGGCGGCGCCGGCCGTAGGCGCGGCCACAGAGGACTCCGGAAGCGTTGTTGTTCGGAGTGTCGATACACAGAGTCACAGACAATCACAGATAGCATGTATCCGTACTCCGTTGCACGTAGGTACCTCCGCTCTTATGATGCACACGCGTGCATGAATCTATGTACATACATACATACGGCCCGTCCCCAACACGGAACACGGCAGCGAGGATGTCTGCAGGCTGGTGGAAGATATTACTCCGACGGCTATGCCCCCTATTGATGTCCGTTCAAGTGCATAGTGTTTACTGACGTGGTAGCACGGTAGATACAAAGTTTGTGTTTATGTGTGTGTGTGTGTGTGTGTGTGTGTGTTTCGTGTTAGTCGTCCTCTGTCTCTCCCGTCATGCCGCGACGATATCACACTCATAGAGTCATATCGCCTATAAGCGCGCTGGTCTGGTCAGCTGATGCGTTGGCCTGGCAGCCGGTGGAATGAGTGGCTACCACGACTACGAGGCTACGAGCATGCAGGTAGGTAGACCGTATCCGTACCTGGCACACTTGCTGCGGGTACAGTGTGCGCATATCTGTGCACCGTGCTTCAACGACACCGCCGAAGCTGTTTGCAGACGAGGATAACTGATGTCTGCATCTATCATTCTAACGGTCTGCTGTGCGGCCTCTGCCTGTAGCCTGAAAGCCTGGGCTGTAGATGCCATCTGCCGGCTTCCCGAACGTTGTGCGAGAGAGAAAAAAAAAAGTACGGATAAATGTCCCACAGATCGACGAGGAGCGGCATATCGGCATCGCCAGCAAGCGTCGTTTTAGCGTCGCAGAACCTGCTAAGACAAGCATCAAGGATGAGACGGACGAGCCTCGATCACTTTCCTTGTTTCTTTTTTTGTCTCTTCCCTGTCCAAGCCTCTCTGCTGCTTTTGTCCACGATGGTGCGGATACTCTCAGTCTCCGTATGTACAAGGTCGGTGTGACTGTGGCCTGTGCCTCCTCGTAGCTAGAGCCTAGACGTGCTGCCATTATCATCTTTTTACCATGTCAGGCAATCCGGATATAGGCTGCTCCTTTCTTCACGCTTAAAAGACCCTCTCAGGGAACTAATCAACCCTATTCACAATATCTGGAGTCATTGATTACCCCACAGAGCATGCGGGGAATACGAACTGCTACAACCTCACGGTTTTACTGATCATGCACTCTCATCCTGTTGTATTACGATACGCGGCAGACGCCTCTGAGTGGCATCGACTGCGTCGTTGTGCTGCTTGTGCACAGTACAATATCCGTATCCGTACACAGATGCGGTACCCCGTCCTCCCACCTTCTCGGTGTGATGATTCGGCAATGATGAAGCCGACTTTGCTCTTCCTCTCACCCCCAAATTTTATCTGTCCCTGTCAAAAGAAAACGCGAATGCCATGCGGTCGAGGAGAGGTACAGGGTAGTCAGCCTCGCGAAGAGTAGGTAGTCAGCTTTCGGCGAGGCTGATACTCTCCACCTCCTCCCTTGCAATGCCAATCAATCAAAGGGGAGGAGGGGGTTGTTAATGTTTCTTCCCAACAAGTGACAGTCATCTCTCATCTCATCATCAACGTCGACCTTCATGTCCATCGATTTGCCGACGCCTCCGTCACGCCTCAAGCCATGGACCGACTGCCAAGAGAGCTCGTCGACGCCATCCTCGAGCAGTGCATCGCTCAGGGGGCAAAGAATCAAGTGCTCAAGCTGAGACTCGTCTGCCGTACCTTTGAACGCACCCTGAAGCCCTTCGTATGCCGCACCCTCGGCTTGGACTTTTCTCGCCTCAGCCGTCTCAGCGGCTTTCCCCGGCCACAGATCGACGCCCTCCAGACTATCGGCTATCACTGCACCAGTCTGTACGTCGATCTGATGGTGTTACGGGATGATCGTGAGCATGAACCCTGGCCTCCTCCTCCTCCTCCTCCTCCTCCTCCTCCTCCTCCCTTTCCATCCATCCTCGGGCAAACGTCTCCTGACCAGAGGCCAAACGCAAAAAAATTACAGTCGAAGTCGAGTTTCTCGAAACAGTCTTTGCTCGCGTTCCCTCCATGAACGACTTCTGCCGCACAATGCAGAGAAAGTACTGCCTCAGCGACTCATCCTTCACCGAGCTAGAGTATCTCGACACGCTCCAGAGCATGCTCTTCAACTGCCGCGGCGTCGAGCGCCTACGCCTCAACCTACCCTTCCAGCTCGTCGGCCGACACGTTAACGCCGCGACGATGATACTGGCCAATACGCTCAAGGCCTTCGCCCACCGACCCGAAGAGGACTCGGCCTCTCTCAAGTCGCTGGTGCTGGAGAACGTTACGGACGTGGCCATCTGCCATCTGTGGATGAACCCCAGCGACGTCATGAACATCATGGCCGTCGTCTCCTCCCTCGAACACCTCGTCCTGACCCTTCGCCGTCACGAGAGCGAACCGCCGCGCGTCCGCTGGTTCGGCGCCTGCCTGTGGAACCTCATCGAGAACGCGCAGCGCCTCAAGTCGCTCTGCCTCATAGGCATGGACCACGACAACTGTCCGCCCCGCGGCCTCAAGCAGACGCGCGCCTACCAGCTCCCCTCGGACGAGTGGAAGGCCCGCTCCCTGCCGGCGCCGCAGCTCTACCTCACCAACCTGACGTGCCTCGAGCTCAAGCGCATCGAGATGCTGCCAGACGTCTTCGTCAAGCTGGCCGAAGACATCGGAGACTCCCTGCAGGAGCTCTACCTCAACGAGATCTACCTCAAGACGGAGCAGTCGCGCGACTGGAACCAGAACTCGGACAAGGTCCTCTGGATCGGCATCCCCAACCAGCGGCCGGCCGACGATTGCGTCTGGATCGCCATGATCCTGCGCCGCTTCGCCCCTCGCCTCCGCGTCTGCCGCGCCTCCTTCCTCGCCTACGACTACTACCTTCGCGAAGACGTGCCGAGCAACCCGGACTTTGACCTCATCGACCCCTGCGGTCTGGGCCGCAGCCTCTCGCAGCGCTTCGTCGAAGTCGTCACCGGCATCCGCCAGCCCCAGACACCGTTCGGCGAGGCCGTCGATTACCTGCCCCTCGACCCCGTCGACGACGGCCGCCTCCGCCCCAGCCGTGACCGTACCCGTGCGCTGCGGATCGATGAGTACGACACCAACGCCTACCACTCCGCCGTCGCCAACACCACCTCTCGCTGGCAGAAGAGCATCGACGGCTTCTTCAACAACTGCAACACCAACACGCTCGACGAGCTGCACTACATCGCCGAAACGGCCTGTCAGGGCATGAATGAGATACAGCGTCGCCGGAGCGAGTGGAGCGCCGGCAACAGCATGGCTGAAGAGTATGCAGAAAACGTGCTCAACATTCAACAACCGGACAATACTTGATTGGGGCAGGGGGTTGAAGGGACACGTTTTTGACTTTTCTGTCCATCTCTCTCTCACTCTCTCCATCTCACAATAATTTCCACGACGTCTTTTCCAGATGACGGATGTCAAGTGGATGAAGCAGGCCTCCCCCTCTACATACATACATACATACAGAACCGGGCTACGTCCCCAGCCTCGTTTACTTCTGAATTAGATGTAGAATTTGGTAGTAATGAAGACGATTGGAGACGTGGAGAGCGCGCGCGCGTGCTCATGGTGCACATCTCTCTCTTGTTCCTTTTTTTTTTTCCCCTTTCCCCTTTTCGCCACTGCCGGCGCTGTAACGGCCCCTGTGCTCTTCCTCCGTGTTGTATACCATCCCGCCTGTTTCCTCATGCCATGCAATGACCCATGTAAGAAGTAAGACGCTGAAATCATATGCCACGTCTTCTGTACGAAGACCCGTTCGTTCTAGATTTCTATTCTCATCAGGAAGGAAGTCTTCTTCGCGAAGCTTGAAGAGGGGGATGGATAGAGAGAAAAAGAAGAAGGGGATTGCGACTGAGGAAGTAAAAAGATGTGGGACAAAAAAAAAAGCGTCACAGCTAGAGAAAGAAAAAAAGCACACGAAGGTCAGGGTTTGCCGTTGACGCCATTGGAGGCGACGCCGCTGACTGCGCGCTCGAGGGCCTGAAGAACATCCTTCTTGAGGTCCTCGGCGTCCTCTATCCCGCAGCTCAGACGCACCAAGTCGTCGAAGACGCCGACGGCCTCGCGCTGATCGCGGGGAATGCCGGCGTGGGTCATGCTGCTGGGGAGCTCGACGAGGGATTCGACGCCGCCGAGGCTCTCGGCGAGGGTGAAGATCTCGGTGGATTGGCAGAAGCGCTCGGCGGCGGGGTGGCCGCCGCGGATGCGGAAGGAGACCATTCCGCCTCCCATGGCGTCTCGGTGCTGTTTCTGGGCGATGTGGTGGTGAGGGTGGGAGGCGAGACCGGGGTAGTTGACGGCGATGACGTGGGGGGAGGCCTCGAGGGCGTGGGCGACGGTGGAGGCGTTGCGGGAGGCCTCGCGGGCGCGTAGGTGGAGCGTCTTGAGGCCGCGATGGGCGAGCCACGAGTCGAAGGCGGAGGGGATGGCGCCGATGGCGTTTTGGAGGAAGCCCAGACGATGCCTGAGATCGTCGCTGTTGAAGGCGGCGACGCCCATGACGACGTCGCTGTGGCCGTTGATGTATTTTGTGACGCTGTGGACGACGATGTCGGCACCGAAGTCGAGCGGGTTCTGGACGTAGGGGGAGAGGAAGGTGTTGTCGACGACGACGAGGATGCCGTGGTTGTGGGCGACGGAGACGACGGCGCGAATGTCGACCAGTCGGAGGGTCGGGTTCGACGGCGTCTCTATCCAGATGAGGCGCGTCTGGTCGGTGATGTGCTGCGAGACGTCGACCTCGATCTCGGGCGTGAACGTCACCTTGACGCCATGAGCCTTGGCCACCTGGGTGAAGTAACGGTGGGTGCCGCCGTAGACGTCGGAGACGGAGATGACGTGGCTTCCGGCCGCGAGGCTCTGGAGGATGATGGCGGTGGTGGCGCTACCGCTGGCGAAGGCGAGGGCATGACGGGCGTGCTCCAGGGCGGCGACGGCCGTCTCGAAGTTGGCGCGGTTAGGGTTGGACGAGCGAGAGTATTCGAAGTCGCCGACGGGCTTTCCGGCGGCAGACTGGGCGAAGGTGGTCGACAGGGAGATGGACTCGATGACGGCGCCTGTCGTGCCGTCGTGCGGCGAGCCGGCGTGGATGGCGAGGGTGCCGAAGCCGTGGACGGGCGAAGGTGGACGAGATGGCGTCGAGACGCGGTTGACGGCGGCCGAGGGAGACATTGAGGATGATGTCAAGGTAGAATCAAGCATACACATGCATATAGGGATGTTATATATATATGTAGTATGTTTGTATACGTGTATTCCGTACAGCCGTTGTCGTTGTATGTATGTCGTTGTATGTAGTATGATATGTATGTATGTGACCCGGGCGAGGAGAGCGGTTGGACAACGAAGAGAGAGAGAGAGGGGAGATAGGAAGGAAGGGCAAAATTTTGAGGGGTTGTGGTGGTGGGTAGTCGATGGACTTTTTATGCAAGATCCTTGGCCAGCACCGCGCCGGTTTTTATTATAAGAAAAAAAAAAAGCTGAGCTGTACAAAAGAATTGGGCCAAGAGAATCATTCAATTATTAGTCACTTCAACTGGGACCGTCCCGGCACGGTAGCTCGTCAGGGAGGTGAGAAATGGTGTCATGTGGATACGCGATGAGGGATGAAGAAGATGGACGCTTGACCTGTCGCGGCGGCGCCATGCCTAGGTATTGGTAAGAGGAGGAAGAGGAGGGAGGAGGAGGAGAAAGAAGAAGAAGATGGATGAAGTATGTAAGATGGGATATAAGGCTGATTTCTAAGGGGAACTAAAAGAAAGGAAGGGTGAAAAAAAGGCAAGGCGAACAGAAGGTTATTACTATGGTGATGATGATGATGATGACGATGACGATGACGATGACGATGATGATGAATCGACTCGATTCTTTTTTTTACATAGGTAACTTGTTGACGGTCAGAAGCGGCTCGCGCCGGGACGGGAAAAGGACAGGAGAGGACAGGAGAGACGCCAGATCAGGGCTAGAGCCTAGAGGTACTAGGTAGTAGTAGCCTAGTAGGTAGGTCATGGTTGCTTTATTAGCACATGTCTGCAGGTATGTATGTATGCTATCGTGGCTTGGTTGACGAGAGCTTTTGGGGAGGAGAGTTGTCAACTTTTGTTCCTGGGGGTCAAAGCATATCCATAAGGCGAGGTAGGCTGAAGAGGCGTATCATCGTACATACATACATATGTATTCACATTCTATTTTCGTATGTATGTATGTACGAAGTATGAGGCTGCAATGTTACTCGGGATGATGTTGAAAAAAACAGAGATGTGTACAGATGTACATATGTACAGCCCGTACGGGTGTGAGTGAGTGTGTGAGTGAGTGAGTGCCTGAGAGGCTGATGAGAGTGTGACCACTGACCACTGATGAACTGTGTGCAGTATCCGTAATAAAGACGCACCTCCATGTGCGCCACGGGCTGAGGAAAAAAAGGGTTCCTTGGCTTTTCCCCCTCCTCGCATCGCTGCCCGAGGCATTAGTAGCGAATACGGGATACTGGCCTCTATCTGTACTATCCGTACATACATACAAACAGCCTTAGCCGAGTCTACATTCTTGAACGCCATGCCGGCATACTAATGCCAGGTCTACATTGTTACTAGGTACGCATCGAATATCTCGTGTGCTTGGAGATTATGGTAAGCGGGCACCTAGATACGGATACACACACACCACCACAACGCCATCATCCATCCCACAGCCAGCCAATAGTTCGGCATTGATCATGATCAGTGAGGAGGAACTCAAGATAGCCTCAAAGAAACCCTTTCCTTTTTCCTTCTCTGGCACCGGCTCCCTTCATCAACCAATCTCCTCTTTCCTCCCCCGCAGCAGCAGCGGAAAAAAAACACACACACACACACACACACCGTGCTCGGCTGAGCGACGGCACTGGTACCAGCTCCGGTGGACTTCTTCTTCCTCCTAGTCCTCCTCCTCCTCCTCCGCCCCCCCCCCCCATCCCCCCCGCTCGCCTCTTTTCCCAGCAGCAGCAGTGTCCGCCTAATAAGCCTAATAACCTCGAATCCTTCCAGCCAACCATAACAACAATCAAATGACAGGATCCCAAGATGCTCGCCGAACCTCACCTCTCAATCGTTTCCGACGTTAAGCTCCGCCTCTTCTAGATCGTCCCTCACTCAATAATAAAACTCGCTTCATTCATCGACTGCTGCGCGGCCTCCTAGGCCCGCGTGGCCATGCCATCATCATCCCTGTCGTCTCACACACCACGCGCTTGGCCGTGATGCCGCCGCGTCGCTCACATCGAAAATCCCGCGCCGGGTGCCGCAGGTGCAAGACCAGGAAGATCAAGGTGAGAAGACGGAGAAGAAAGAAATAAAGAAAGAGAAAACCTTGGTCGACGCGTCTGTCCCCGCTAATCAATCGTATCAGTGTGACGAGGTGCATCCGCGGTGCGGAAACTGCGTCAAACACGGCGTCTTGTGCGACTTCGAGCACGCCCACGCCCCCATCCCGCCTTGCAAGCCCGTCGTCGCCGGTCCTTCCCCCGTCCCGGCCGGCCCCTCGCCCGTGCCGTCGTCCGGCCTCTCCCCCGACCCTCTACCCGTCGTCACCAACGACCGCTTCATGGAGCTTCGTCTCCTCCACCACTTCACAATCAGCACCGCCAAGACGCTCATCATCCGCCACACTCCCGCCGATGACGTCTGGTTGCGCGCCGTTCCCCTCGTCGCCTTCCAGGGCAGGCCCTACCTGACAGATGCCATCCTCTCCGTCGCCGCCCTCCATCTACGCACCCTATGCCCGGACGACAACGCCGTCGCCCGTGCCTCACACGTCTACTCCGACTCTTCCCTGACCGAATACTGCGCTGCCGTCGAGCGCGGCATCACCGCCGCCAACGCAGAGGCCCTGTTCCTCACCGCCACCCTCATCGCCTTCCGCTCCTCCGCCTCTCGCCGCTTCCTCCGAGACGACTCCGATCCAGATGTAATCCCCAACACCCGCTACGTCCTGCCCATGGCCTGGTTCCATGCCTTCCAGAGTGTCAAATCCATCATCTCTACCTCTTGGCAGTGGATCCAGAACAGCGACGTTGTCAAGACCGTCATCGACTCCCAGCCCACCCTCCAGCCAGACCTGGAACCTCTACGCCCCGACTCCTTCTTCGCCCACCTGCTGGACGAACTGGACGAGGAGCTCGCCGAGGAGCCTCTTCAGCAGGTCTCGGCCACTAACCAGGGCTACTCTCACGCCGTCAGCGTCCTCAATTGGGCGCACAAGAACGCCTACGCCCCCGCCGCCTTGGCCTTCCCGGCTAGCGTCTCGGGCCGCTTCGTAGAACTCATCGAGGAGAAGCGTCCACGCGCTCTCGTCATGCTCGCCTGCTTCTACGCCCTGCTGAAGCGCGTCGAAGGCGTCTGGTGGTTGAACGGCGTGGCCCGTCGAGAGGTGGCCGGGCTCGTCAGCCTGTTCGACCCGGCCTCACCGTGGCGCCGCCATCTGGAGTGGCCCTACCGCGTCTCTCTCTGGGATGGAAGCGACGTGCCGCCAGACATCTGGGGCGTCGAGTGCGAGGAGGCTCAACCGCAGGAGGAAAGTCGCTTCGTCGAGTCCATCATGGGCCACATCGAGCTGCTCGGCAAGCAAACCGTCAAGAACCCGACGTCGGCCGCCGATGGAGATGCCGGTCTGAGCGCCGCTCCCCTGGAATGAAAAAGGGGAACTATAATTACGATCCCCTCTCTGAGTTGATAATTAGCGATCTGGGTCCCGTAAATCATGTCATGGCTATACACGCCGCCTTCACGATGACGAAGCAAAGGCTGGGAGGCAAGTTTTTAGCGTGTACATACGTAGAGAAGGACAGAAAAAAAAAAAGTGTTGGACTACTAGCGAAAGCATCCTTTAGCTGATGATCAAGCCCGACACACTTTTGTTCTTCAGCGAAGCCGGCGGGATGTGGGAACGCGGAAAATTGCTGGCTTTGGGATATCATCCTCGACGCTATTCACTGGATCCATCCGACGCCACAACTCCGAGAAAAACAAATAGAAGAATGGCAACTTGAAAGCCATGACTACTTCTTTGCCCTCTTGACATCGTCGTCAGACACCTCAACGTCCTCGGTCTCGACATCGTCGTTCCTCGATCTCTTGAGACCTTTCATCTTCCTCGTCTGCAATTGGCTCAAGTCCTGCGTACCCAGGTGGATACGACCCAGCTTATCGCCCATGGCGTCGGTCGAGATGTTCTTCTTCGTCCGCTCCTCGGTCCCGCGGGGCTTCCGCATGGCCTCTTTGAGCCTGGACGGGTCGGCCTCTTGGATTCGTCCTGGGCGAAAGTCCATTCTCGGACCCATCTCTTCGACCTCGACGCGGGGGAGCTTCTGGCCGCTGCGCTTGGTGCGGATCAAATAGACGCGCAAGCTGATGGGGGGCTTGTCTTCGGCCGAGGCGGCTTCCTCGACCGTGACGGAAACGATGTACTGCAGTCCCTGGACGTCGATCTTATCCAGGGTCTCGCCGCCGAAGAAGTCGAGAAGCATGCTCTTGGCGAGAGTATACTCGTTGGGAATGGGGCTCTCGAAAGCCGTCCCTGCGAAGAGAAGCATGGGCTTCAGACCGACGGCACACTTTTTGCTCTTGAACTGAGCCATGGTCCTAAAGCTCTCGGGATCGAGGTGCAACTCCAGCATGTCGAGAACCTTGTGATCGAACATGCGGATGAACGTAAGCGTATGCGGACGCTTCTTCTGACTGGCTCCGAAGACGAGCAAGCCGGCGTCGTTCTTGTCGGAGAAGAACTCGAGCGAGGACGCATCCTCGAACGGGTGGATCGTGTTCTTCTTGGTGAACTTCTTGGCCAGCGGCTGGCGCAGGGATACGAGCTCCCCCAGGGCGTCTTGTACTTTCTGCGAGCAGGTCGTCCCTCGGAGGAAGAGGCAGGTCTTTGCGTTTTCGACGGGCTTGGGCTCGCGGTGTTCGAGGGCTCGTTTTGAGCGGGCGTTGCGCGGCTTTCTAGGCGAGGGTCAGACCTTGTTTCTTTCTTTCTCCTTCTTATCTTCTCTTTTCCTGATGGAATTCGGCCATGGAAGGTACTTGCGACGCACATTTGACGAAGCATGATGTGATTCTGGAAGTCGGCAACGGTTGAGAACCTGTTGAGAAAGATATTACAAAGACGCCGGCAAATCCAGGCGCAAAAGTGCAGAGGGTGAACGAGAGAGGGTGGGAAAAAAAAAAGGCAGATTATCGATAAGAGAAAGAGAGCCAGTCACGTGTCACGTCGGCCCGGACAAACCAATGCGCCCGAAACAGGCACGTCAGAAGTTGAGCCGGCGGCCGGAGAGCCTCGGCACGTTCTTCTCCACCGGCCGAGCCGCGGTGACGACGCAAGTTTGCCTCCCTCCTTACTCGCTCGTACCTTTGGGATTTCTGAAGCGCGCTTGTCGTTCTTTTCTTTCAATTGTTGTCCTTTCCTTTGCAAGAGGCAGGAAATTCGCATGCCGTATTCGTTTCTCACCCTGCTACCCCTTCCTTCGGCTGGATCGAGTGAAGGCCGGCCATGTCTTTCCTGGGCGGCGCCGAGTGCTCCTCGTCCGGGAACCCGCTGAGCCAGTTCCAGAAGCATGTGCAGGATGATAAGACGCTGCAGCGAGACCGGATCGTCGGGAGGGGACCTGGGGGCCAGCTTGGTGGCTTTCGGAGCCAGTCTACCGGCGCTCGGCAAGATGAGGTATGGGCATGGACACACGGATACACACACAGAGAGAGAGAGAGAGAGTCTTTTCCTTTCAATGACACGGCTAAGAACTCTTATCTAGATGCTCGATGGCTTTCTGAACGGCGCGCCAAACTTGCAACAAGAATTTCCCATGCCGGCCGGCCCCGCGGCACAACTCAGAGCTCCCACGCCGTCGTCGATGCGTGCCAGCTCGGCATCACCCTCGTGGGCGCGCGATTTCAACGGTCAGGCGGGCGCCGAGTCGGCCTTTGCGCCCCCTCCCGGCGGAGCACACTTCAGCGCGGAAGAGTTTGCAAAGTTCAACATGATGAACCCGCAGGCTTCGTCGTCTCGGTCCAGCCCGATGCCCAGCCAGATGGCTCAGCAGCAGCGACCGATGCTCGGCGTTGGCATGATGATGAACAGAGGCATGGCGGGTTACGGCATGGCGGGCCCGTCCATGTTCCAGCCCATGTACCAGCAGAACCAGCACCAGCAGCCGGTCGAGGTCAAGGGAAAGGGAAAGGGCAAGCTGGTGGAGCTCGACGACAGCCAGTGGGAAGAGCAGTTCGCCCAGCTGGAGCTTCAGGATAAGCAGGCGGAGAGTGGTCAACGGCAAGCGGACGACGAGGCGGCGGCGGCGGCGGCGGAGCGGGAGCTCGACGAGATGGATCGGGCCATGCAGTCGGAGACGAACGAATTCGGCGACTTCGAGTCGATATGGAAGGGGATCCAGGCCGAGTCGGCGGCGGCAGACGGGGCGGCGGACGACATGCTGCAGGATTTCAACGGGTTGGGAGACTGGGGCCGGTTCAGCGACCCGGTGGTGGAAAACTACCTGTTCGAGGAGGAGAACATGTTTCGCAAGGAGCACAACGCGTTCGAGCAGGGCGTGCGGGTGATGAAGGAAGGGGGAAACCTGTCGCTGGCGGCGCTGGCGTTCGAGGCGGCGGTGCAGCAGGACCCGGATCACGTCGAGGCCTGGGTGTGGCTGGGCCAGGCGCAGGCGCAGAACGAGAAGGAGACGGCGGCTATCCGGGCGATGGAGGAGGCGCTCAAGCTGGACGGCAACAACCTGAAGGCGCTCATGGGCTTGGCCGTCTCCTACACCAACGAGGGCTACGACAGCACGGCCTACCGGACGCTGGAGCGGTGGCTGTCGGTCAAGTACCCCGACATCCTGGACGCCAAGGACCTGCACCCGCGGTCGGACATGGGCTTCTCGGACCGGCAGCTGCTGCACGAGAAGGTGACGGGCCTCTTCATCAAGGCGGCGCAGCTGAGCCCGGACGGGGAGCGGATGGACCCGGACGTGCAGGTCGGCCTGGGCGTGCTCTTCTACGGGGCGGAGGAGTACGACAAGGCGGTCGACTGCTTCCAGGCCGCCCTCCGGTCGTCGGAGCTGGGCAGTTCGAACCAGCAGGAGCAGGTGCACCTGCTGTGGAACAGGCTGGGGGCGACGCTGGCCAACAGCGGTCGATCGGAGGAGGCCATCGCCGCTTACGAGCAGGCGCTCTCGCTGGCGCCCAACTTTGTGCGAGCGCGGTACAACCTCGGGGTGAGCTGCATCAACATCAACTGCCAGCACGAGGCGGCCTGTCACTTCCTCGCGGCGCTGGAGATGCACAAGTCGATCGAGAAGGCGGGTAGGCAACAAGCTCGCGAGATGCTCTCGGGGGCTAACGGCGGGACGATGGTGACGGGGACGGGGACGGGGACGGGCGAAGGGGCACAGTTGCCGGCCGGCTTGGTGGACGAGGCCATCGATCGGATGTCGGCGCAGAACCGGAGCAGTACCCTCTACGACACGCTGAGGCGGGTGTTTACGCAGATGGGTCGTCGGGACCTGGCGGAGAAGACGGTGCCGGGGGTGGACCCGGATGTGTTTCGGCCGGAGTTTGATTTTTGATTTTTTTTTCTCGACTGGTATTGGATATATAGAGTCTCTTTGGGACGCTTGTAGGAATCATCTACGGATACAGATACCTGGGTACTAGATGGTGATGGTAGGTGGGTAGGCAAGCAGGTCAGTCAGATAGATGCTCTATATATCCATGCCATCTTGAACGGTGAAACATGAGATGGAGATATCGGATAGAGAGAGTAGGATGAAGAGAAGGGATACGGATAGAGGATGGATGAAAGATGGGGTGAGAGTATGTATATGTATGTATGTACGGATGCGGATAGGTATGCTGGATCTTGAGACGCCATCGTTGGTTACCTTGGGAGACGAACGTGGGAAGGGGGGAGCTGAAATCAAGGAAAAGGGAAGAAAACAGAGGAAGAAGAGAGAAAGAAAGAAAGAAGACATTTCTTTGTCTTGGGAGAGAGACTCTGGAAGTTGGGATGGCTAAACGGAAACATGACATGTCATGACATGACATCGGATATCAACAGTTTAAACACACACACACACACACACACACACACACACACACAGAGGCCCTTCTCACCCCCCCTCCCCCTTGTTCAGGATTCACAGGATTCAGAAGAGTGAGTGAGGGGGAGACAGGAGATGCACGCGTTGCTGATGATGATGATGATGATGAAAAGGGGGACTGCTTGCTGCGTGCTGCGTGCTGCGTGCTGCGTGGTAGTGGTACTTGGTGCTTCCTTGGGAGCTGCATGTTCAGTTCCCACAAGACTCAGAGATCATGTCTCAGCTTCATCCCAGCTGGGGTTGAGTGGCTTTTTGATTTTCAACTCCCCCCTTTTTTCTTTTGATGTGTTTTTCTTTGTTCTCCTCTTCTCCTCTCTTTTCCTTCTTGTTACTGTGGATGGATGTATCCGTATGTATGTACGGATATCGACAGCTGCATACTGTTATGATATGTTATGCAATGCCATCCTACGGATATATGTACAGGACATACCTAGCCTACCTAGTAGGTATTCGTAGGTTCCCCAGGTAGGCGGCTATCCGGATCCTTAACCCTATCCCCGTTGTCGATCCTCGTCGTCGCACCACCACGACCTCCATCAGCATCTTATATGCACATCTATCTATCCATCCATCCATCCTACGGATACATAACAGTGTGTTTTGCTTTGTTATGTTTACCTACCTAGGTAGTGTCCGTAGGTAGCTTCCCTTATTAGTCTCTCCCTTCCGCCACCCCCCCCCCCTCTCCTCTCATCCGGCTTCACGGGCCGAAGGAACGAAAAACTAAAGAGAAGGAAACGCGGGCCGGAGCGCGAGGACGCGGACTTTTTTCTCTTTTGTCTTGAAGGGGCCGCTATGGATGTACATTTCCCCCCCCCCCGTTCCTAAATAAATTCGACGCACACCTTCTCCTCAGACTGCGTACATATGTACATACTCCGTACAAGGTACGGGGATATATGTACGGATACATACATACATACATATCCGTACTCTTTTATCAAAAGAGAAGACCGGGGATCTCAAAGTATGTCCGGGGGGGAAGGGGGGCGTCGGGATATGGAGTACGGAATGGGAAAGCCATGTTTAGCTCGGCATGTTTCAGTGATTCACCCGGGAGAGGGGGGATGGTGGGTTTCCATGTGTCTGTATCCGTATCTGGTAGGTAGATGTTACCGTACCTAGGTAGTAAGTAGGTACGGATAGCTGGGAAGGATATGAAGAAGAAGATGATGATGATTATAACAATGGAATGCGTGGTCTATGTATGTGTATGTATGTATGTATGTGTCACCGGCTCCAGGGAGTCGGATGAGATGGGAGTTCAAGTCAGATTGGATTACCGATGACCGATGGGGGGCGACAAGCCCAGCCCAGCCAAGGCAAGGCAAGGCAAGGCAAGGCAGCCAGCAGCACCTTTTGTGATCCCCGGGGAGAGGAAAGAAAAAAAACAAAAAACAAAAAAAAACGACACAGAAAATTAAAGGGAGAAAAGAAAGGAAGGAAATATGACAAAGTTTCCCCCGTCTCTCTCCCATTCAAGCAAAACGGAGAGAGCACGCGTCCGCCTCATGGCATCGTATCCCCTCTCCCTCTCCCCCCGGTTGTTTTCTTCTTTTTCAAAAGAAGAGAGAGTGAGCACGCGGCGATGGACCATCAATCAATCAATCAATCAATCAATCGGGGGGCGGCCCACGTGAAGGCCGGATCATCGAGATGTTTTGGAAGATGGCAAAAAGGGGAGTACCTACATATATCCTTGTTGCCTACGGCTACCTACCTATTAGTAGATTTTTTTTTTCTCAGGTAGGTAGGCATCTGTGAGTATGTATGTATGTCTCGGTGACGGATAGATTGCCTTGCCTTGCTTTGCTTTTTTCTTTTTTTTCTTTCCAGGAGAGAGGAGATGATGATGACGATGACGATGACGATAATACGGATAGATGCTATGTTCCGATAGAAAACTACCCTATCTGTCTATATCGGTCTTACGGCCCCCTTTTTCTTTCCTTTTCTTCTTCTCTCCTCATCGCTGTTCCTGGCGGCCGTAAACCGGCGTCGTTACATACCTACATGCTGGGTGCTGCTATGCATGGACTGACTGCATGTCCTATAGATATCCGTATCCGTTACCCTCAGCTCTACTTGTCAACGGGCAGTATGTATGTATATACATACATACGTTCGTTACGTAGCATCAAAGGGGCAAGACCTTCTCTTCTCTTTTCTCCCTTCACGTGTGGTGTGGGCGAGGCACGAGGTTTCTTGTTGATGTCTCTTTACCCCCCCTCCACCTCTCCCTTGGTAATATGCGGACTTGATAGTTCTCTTTACTAGGAGTAGGTACTCGATAGGTAGGTATATACTAGTAGTGTGTATCCGTATCCGTAGTATGTATATACATACACATGTGGTCGAGGTTGGGGAAGCCTCAGAGATGCAGATGATCAGAGAGAGGGAGAGAGATACGGATAGATACATCATACATACATGCATGGAAGAAGGGTTTCTTTCACACACACTCACTCAATCACTCAAAGTCACACTCATCGGTAGAAGGCATGCATGCGTGTAAATTAGTACCTAACTATTCCATACTTGCATGCGGAACACCTACCTACGGTATCCGTACGGACTCAGACTACGACATGTGCTCGGGTAGCAGCAGCAGCAGCAGCAGCAGCAGCATCATCATCATCATCATCAGCAGCCATGGCTGAACCATCTGCCCATGTGCGGTCCATCTGCTTGCAACGGTCGCTTGCTGCCATGCATGACGAACCACCCCCTCCGTTCGAAGCCGTGGCCCACCCAACGTGCCGAGCCTCGTCCAAATCGGGGTGAGGGGGCGGAATGATGATGGCTTCGGGCCACCTCTACGGTTCTTTTTTACCTTGGGCTACCACCCACCTACCCACCCACCACTTTGATTTTTTTTCTCACTCCTACTATGTATATACATATAACGAGATTTTTATTCTATCATCATTTTTACTGTGCTCGACTATATCCGTACAGTATGTACATATTTGTCTTTAAGAAATAGAGTGCTGACCTGATCTCCTTTTATGGTCCCGTTGCCGCTCCCCTCTGCCGACGAGTTTATGTAGGAAGCAGATAACTTTACGGCCATCCTAGTACATACATATATACATAGTACGGATATACGAATAACAAGTACGGAGTATATATGTATATAACCCGTAGAAGGGGAATTGATGAGAATGGACGGATATCCGCATGCCCGGAAAGATAGGTAGGCATGATCTAAGAATCCCCGTCCTCCGTACGGATACACGTGCAGCTATGTTTTTTCTTCTTCTTCTCATCCAAGAGAGGTATGAATGGGTGTTCACCTATCCGTACTATATGTACAGCAGGTGAATGTACCTACCCTGTCCTAGGGCACGCGGCTGCTCTGCCGTCGCTCTTTTATTACCCCTTTCTAGCCAAGGGGTGAGGGGAAGGGCAAGGGAAGGAAGGGTAGGCGTCAGTGTCACACTCACGGCATGGATGCCAAAAGTGCAAAGAGGCAAGTGAGTGAGTGTGAGTGGGGTATCTTTGTTGCTCTGAATACCTATCCGTACTCTATCTGCGTTTGGAGGAGTATCCGTACGAATTGGATAGAGTCATATCCGTAGGTAGGTAGTCATGGCTATAGACGGACACTTGGCATGTTTGAAACTACCTAGATACGGATAGGGAGATCAAAAACCCGCCTTGTTCGCAGTAGCACCTAGTTTCCGTAGTAGACTCGCTGTCTATTAACGGGCCGCACCTAGGGCGCATCCATTGCATGCCTACTCCGTGCCTACTACTCACTCGCCTAAACTGTCTACTATGACCCCTCTGAGACTCGTCGACTCTGGGGGATGTTGCTGGCTCTACGGATAGAAATGCAACAACGCACGGGGGGGGGGGTCTTGGAAGAAGAAAAGAGAGGCGTCGATGAGACGGCTATTACTTGCACATACAGGCAGCCCACCAGTGTAGGTACCTATGTACTAGGATAATGTATGTACGAATATGCCTGTGGAGTAACGGGGACAGGCCGGGGGTGGGGTACGGAGTAGCGCATGCAATCGGGGTCGGGGGTCGGACGACGACCAGGAGGAATGGCCCTTTTCAGTTGGGCACTGTTCTATGTACGGATATCCGTACGGATACAGTGTTATACTATCATTGCTATGACTCGATGAGTGTTTAGCAAATGTATATACATACATACGGATATATGTATGTACATATACGTACATACATACTTACTTCTTTGCCTGGTAGCCGCATGCAACACACACATACCTACCGTGCAGTGTGCACACAACAACATGCCCCCCCTCCATCCAGGCGGAGAGCATGCGAAAGGACCCGTGTTGTCCCGCCCGCCCCGCCCCGCCCGCCCCGATGATTTGCGGCAGGATCCTGGCCATATAGCACGATACATAATGTGTATGTATGTACATGCGGCCTATGTGTGTACATACTTTTTCACAGAGCACATGGCAGGGTGAGAAACGGGGGTGGTGGTGGTGGTGGTGGTGATGATGGTGGACGAGTCCGAAGAGGTAGGGAGCGAGGGAGGGGGGTGGGCGCGTGCCAACTGCCAACATCTTCATTTTCCTACAACCTTTCACTCCTACCGGCTATCAGTACGGATACTCACTATTCACCTCCCATCAGCCCCTACTACTTCTACGGATACTACCAAGAGACGGCACTTGCTTCAGAGCACATATGTATGTGTATATGTCTATATGTACATAGCGGCTCGCACGGCAGGCCTCGGAAATGCTCCGATGAAGCTAAAACTGAGGGTACAGATATCCTCTTTATATCCGTATACGTACATATGTACATACATATGTATGTATTCCCTGTATCGATCCCCGCTCCGTCATCGGTGCTGATCTGCTGTCGTCCTAGCAAGGCTTGTCCGTCCCTGAAGGGGAAAAACAAGAGCGAGTATGGGCTCTGTTCGGGGTATCTGCTCTCCCCGGATTACCGGCAGGCACCTAGCTACGATTATGTATTTCAGTACGGATACATACTATAGGTAGTAAGGTAAAGAGGCGTGTCCGGATACGGACAGTATCCTTTCCTGCCTTGTAAAAGAAAGAGAGAAAGGGGAGGAGGAAGGAAGATGAAAGGAAAAAAGAAAAAAAATTGACGAAACGGGTGGGATAAGTGAGGGTGGAGGAGTGGTACCTATCCGTATCCGTAGTAGAGAAGTCTTTCTGACCTGTCACATACATAATAATCTATCACGGTATTTTCCCCTCTATCGCTGTTTTTGAGTTCTTTCTTTCTTTCTTTCTTCCCCTTCCGCTTTGGCGCACATGCAGCTATCAAGGGCTTGTCACGTTTGGCGGCTCCCAATCTCCGTATGTGCGGTTACGG
This sequence comes from Ophiocordyceps camponoti-leonardi (nom. inval.), assembly GCA_003339455.1. NCBI lineage: Eukaryota > Fungi > Ascomycota > Sordariomycetes > Hypocreales > Ophiocordycipitaceae > Ophiocordyceps > Ophiocordyceps camponoti-leonardi. Next base: position 3,178 of record PDHP01000248.1, on the reverse strand, counting down.
ATACCTACCTACTGCAAGCAGCAATAGTCTCCAGCGGGGAGGTCCGGTCGCAAGCGAGCAAAGGGGGAGTTAATATAGTGCCCGAATGGCGGCTGCCTACTACTACTAAGGTACGGCGATACTGCTTCCTTTTCCTTCTCTGGCTGAAGAGATGGCTTTGATGAGGTATCCGTATGTACGGATATCCGCAACGGATGCCGATAGAGACCGGTGCGTTCAGCACTGTACATACGAATCTACGGATACTCTACTAATGTAGCCCCGATGACGACGATTCCCGCGACGTCGTTTCGGATATTTCGGTGGCGACATATGTACATACATACGTACGGATACATCATAAGATGTTGTAAAGGACGGATAAGCCTCTTTTTTAGGTATCTTTGATTTTCCCTTTTCCATCTCTATACCCCCCCCCCTGTCCTAGTCCATCCCTGCCTCCAATGTCCCCTCCCTTTCCGTCCCTTTTTTTTTAATAAAAAAAAAAGAGAAAAAATTCAGTGCCCGAAAACATGGTCGCCGCAACACATGGCCCACCCTGGTGGCGCGACTCGCGTGTGCTCTGTACATATGTATGTACATACGCCGCCGTCACACTGATGTGAGTGAGTGAGTGAGTGAGTGAGTGAGTGAGTGTGTGTGTGTGTGTGCAACCTGAAATGTACTGGTAGGCGAGTCGGGACGAATCACGGGACACGCGACGCCCGCACAGTGCCGCACGTGCGTGCTGCGTGTTGCATTTTCGCCGCCGAGCTCGTGGGATTTGCAGGGCGTGGACGTCGTGGGCGTGTTGGACGTGGTGGCTTGCCTTGCCCTTTTGTCCTTTTTATTTGGCCCTTTTTGCCATGCCTCCTCCCCCCCTCTCTCCCTCCTCCGTACTAGGTTCTAGGTGTACATATGTATTTACGGATACATGCATCCCCATATTACGTCTGTACTACGGATACTCTCTCTCTTCCCCTCCCACCTCTTCACTTTCCTCTCTCTCTCTCTCCTCTTCTCGTCTCTTCTGTTCATAGTCATACGGCTGTGGTTATACCTGGGCACGGTTCTTCGGCGCTCGTTCAGAGAGAAACAAGGGACGTTAAAAGGAAGAAAGGAAGAAAGAAAGAAAGAAAAATACTCATTGTAAGGCTACCTCCTCCCACCTCAAGGTATCCGTTACGGAGGATGGACGCTCTTTTCCGCCGTGTCAGCCGGCGTGCCTGCAGCAGCCTACTAGCTGCGCGTGTCGTAGGTACTAGTAGTAGTAGCTACAGCCTACACCTACGGATACACGGTACTTGGTATCGACAGACGGATGCAGTATCCGTAAGAAGCTGGTAACTGAGCGCTCTCGTTCAAGGCCTGGCGGTTTTACTCTGTTCGGCCCCGGTTGGCGCTTGTCTATCCGTACAGTAAAAACGAGCCTAGTATACTACTAATGCATGTATCCGGACGTCGACCTGAATATCCCGTACTATGGATATGTCGCCATACATATATCCGTACATACATACATACATACATACATACCTACGGACACGGATATGAATAGCAGGGAATTGGAATAAATGCTTCATCGTGAATGCCATGTCCAAGACAGACGCAACACACACACACACGCACACATGTCCAATTCTTTGACGCTCCAAAGCCAGGCCAAAGCATCCTCCCCGCCCCGCCGTGTGTCGAGACGGGAGGTATCCGGCAGGGTACTTCCTCGCGCCCGTTCTGTCGCACCCAGCGTTGTAGCTTTTCCTTGGGCGGGTATCCGTACCTGCTACTCCTACGGACCGTACCTACTAGTGCCCGCGCTGTTAGCGCCAGACTTATCATTACCTGCACACACCTACTAGGGTCGGCCCTTGACTGCTAGTGCTAGGTAGTCACCACTAGGCCGACCGGCTACGATGAGCTCTGTCGAATCTCACTACGGATATCTCGACGCCCTGTTTCTTACTTTTTCTTCTTCTTCTTCTTCTTCTCTCTCTTGATCAAGGGACAAAAAGAAAAGCAGACACATTAATAGTATGTATGTACTTTGCTAGATCGAATAGATAAAAAAAGACGTCGTCAGCATCCCGTTGAAGGCAGGGGTCGGTAGCGTGGGTCTGGGAATCTGCTACATATCGGACGGTACCTGGCTGGAGGCTGTAGGCGCTTTTTATTCTTATTTTTCTTTTCCATATTATTTCGATATTCTTTTTCTTTTTGTCCTCCTCTTCTCAGTACATACATATGTACTTTCCCCCCCCTTCTTTCCTTCTTTCAGGCGGTAACTGGCAGGCAGGTACGTGCTAGCGGCCTCTGAAGGAATCCCCTTACGCCTTACGGCCAGCCAGGTCAGTAGGCGACTTCTTCGGGCTGCCTTGTAGGGGTGGGGAGAGGGGAGAAGTCCCTTTTCTTGCCCACCCGCCTTTTTGGAAGCGCAAATCCGTCCGCCACGCCCCCCCCCCCCCCCCCCCCAAAGAAGACTCCCATCCCCATCCCTATCCCTCTCTCGCTTGGCGGCCTCGCCTCGCCTCGTCTTCAAGCGTGCTCTCGTCTCGCCCGTCTGCAACCCCTTTCACCTCTCGTCCTCTCGCCTCTGGGGCCCCTCCCTTTCTTTCCCTTTCCACTTCCACTCGCTCGACCTTTTACCGCGCGAGCGAGCGAGCGAGCGAGGAAGACAGAGAGCGAGAGCGAGAGCGAGAGTGAGAGAGAGAGAGAGAGAGAGACAGAGGTAGAGAAGAAGCGAGAGAGACACAGAGAGAGAGAGAGCATAACTTAAAGAGGGAGTGAGTAAAACAAAGAGAGGAAGAGAGCGACAGAGAAAGCACGAGCGAGAAGAGAGAGAGCGAGAGAGAGCGAGAGAGAGCGAGAGAGAGAGAGAGAGAGAGAGAGAGAGAAAGAGAGTCGGAGAGACGAGCCAGACAAAGAGAGTCAGCAATCCCGCCTCAAAGCAGAGCAACAGAGAGAAAGGAGGAGGTCTCGGTCATGCTCCACGACCCTGTGTTCCTCTCTACAGCGCATCCTCCCGCCTGGATGGTGCACTCCCGGGCCTCTTGACGCATTCCTACTACCCGCCAACCTACCAGCCGGCCACCCCCCCCCCCCCCCCCCCCCCCCCCCCCCCCCCCCCCCCCCCCCCCCCCCCCCCCCCCCCCCCCCCCCCCCCCCCCCCCCCCCCCCCCCCTCCCCCCCCCCCCCCCCCCCC
>PDHP01000247.1:0-46191 GCA_003339455.1 Ophiocordyceps camponoti-leonardi (nom. inval.) | reverse complement strand
ATGATGATGATGATGATGATGATGATGATGATGATGATGATGATGATGATGATGATGATGATGATGATGATGATGATGATGATGATGATGATGATGATGATGATGATGATGATGACACACATAGCTGTTTACTCTCACAGCAACAGCCATGAGAATTCTACTTCTTCGTCTTCTGCCTCTTCTTGCCTTTCTCTGCTTTCTACAGAGTAGTAGTACTGAAGCAGCTTCGATCGTTGCGAGCAGTAGTGGCCCTCATTGAGCCGGAGGGTATGTACATACAGCTCAGGACTGTATCTGTATGTATGGTGCTAATGCAAAACTCACCTATACCTAGCTCTTCTTCCCACAGCTCCCTGATCAAGCGACAGGGCGGCGGCAGAGACGTCATGATCGCCATGTACCAGAATCCGCGCGATGTTTGGAGGCAGCACGATGGCATCTGGGTCACCGAATTCCATTGGGGGCTTCACTTCACCCCACAAGGCGGCCAGGGGAAATCGACGAACCTGATACACTCCGCCTTCAAGGGCGGGTTCCGGTACGAGAACAGGCTGGTCGATCCGCTCGCGCAGTCCCAGCTGGTGGCGCGCGTCAAGATCGGAACGCTGTCGCCGTCCGTCTCGGTGGAGGAGGTCGACAAGGTGCTGAAAGACGGCCCGATGCCGAGGTTGATGGAAAACGAGGACTGTCGATGGTGGGTCCAGTGCGGGATCAAGAAGCTGCAGGAGAAGAAGATGGTTCAAGAGTTCGACACCAAGAACTTGAAGGAGGATCTTCAGAGGTACGGATACGGTCGCTTTGAGCGGAAGATGCAACAAGCGAAGAACTCTCCGGAGCAGAAGGAAATCATGCACAAGATCGGCCTCTACGACGCGCAGACGAGATCGATCCGTCTCGACGGGGAAGAACCGATACGGCCGCCGTCCGCCCATGAAGATGACCCCAAAGACAGATGTCGACGCCAAGCTGACGGAGGCTGCGCTCCCGGTCAGAAGAAGGAGAAGGTAGTAGTAGAAAAAGAAGAAGAGAGCGAAGGCGACAAGGAAGCAGGGCCGAAAAAGCCTACCGAGCCGGAAACCAAGGCCAAAGGAGGAGGAGGTGGTGGTGGTGGAGGAGGTGGTGGTGGTGATGGTGATGCTCCTCCCCGGCCGCTCACGCACGAGGAGCTCGTCAAGGAATACCAGGATTTCACGGAGCGACACTTCACCCGTCTGATCAAGGAAGCCGGACACGGCCACCTTCTGGAGCGAGCGGAGAAGCCGCTGTCCTTTCAAGAGCTCCATCAGGCGGTGCAGAGTGTCAAGCCGCAGTCGGTCGAAGATGTCAGGCTCAAGGTCGGCGAGCTGGCTAGCGGCGGGCTGGCGGCGGTCGGAATCGTTCTCTGGGCCAAGAACATGATTACCGTCTTCTCCGAGAACTCGACCAAGTGGGAGCAGGCCGAGGTGGTGACGGCCATCTTCCCTTTCGTCGGCTGTGCGACTCAGATCGCCGGACAGGTGGCGCAGGATAAAGAGGTGACCGTCAAGGACGTGGCCCAAGACCTCATCTGCGTCACGAGCGACGTCCTCATGTTGACTCCGGCTTGGCCCGTCGGCGTCCTGCTGCAATTCGTATCCTTCGCCATGAGCTGGGCGTCCCCCAAGGACCAGCAGTACCGTCAACTACGGGATCCCCAAACGCTCCATCAAACGCGGCTCAAGTCATGGGACGGTCATCGTGAGAAGATGATGAAGAGGATGGCCTCGGGGGCCGACTTGGAGAAGAACCTGCAGACCCAGTACACGTCCGAGCAGCTGGCCATCCTTTACGGAGCCTCCCACGCGGCCGGCGGGATGAGGGCCGGCTCGCTTCACGCCGCCGAGACGGTCGATGGCCGGCGCGACCTCCTCCGGGGCGCAGACTTCGTCGGCCGCGACGAGCTGCGGAGAGCGGCCTGCGAGGAGATACTGGATCGAAAGGACCGTCTCGCAGACGACGTCGAAAAGGACCTACGTTCCCGGATGGAAGCCGAGCGGGAAAAGTTCAACGGCAAGTTCTTCAGGAGCACCGAGCAGTGGCTGAGGAATCATAGGCCGATCGTCCGCAAGTGGAACGGGGAAAAGGGATACGAGACTACGCCCGAGGAGGTCTCCGACTACGTACAAGCCTTGGAGCGGGACGAGTATGAGAAGGGTCCGGCGCTCAGCGAGGGAGATGTCGCTCAGATCCGAGGCCAGGTTGATAAACTGCATTCGCCAGCTTTCTGTAAGGAGGAGGAATCTTGGAGGGATTTCATACGGGCATTTCGCTCCTCGGACACTACTACGTCGTCGGATATCATACCATGGGGGTCTCAAGATGGATCCTCTTCTCGACCTTTCGATTCTCTACACGGGCTTCGCTTTGGCTGGTAAGGAGGAGAAGAGGGGGGGTCGATTTTGAGACGCCCATACATAGTAATCTTTGATTTCTCATACATGTAGCCGAGAAAGTTTACCTCTACTACCTATCTAGAGTACTATGTACGAGAAATATTTCATCTTGTCATGTAATGCCGGCGGGCCTAATCCGGTCTCGAGGAAAAAATGCTTATCCTTGAAAGCTTCTCAACCGGACCTGGGCCTTTGCTCGGCGCCTCCGAACTATCATCAGTGAACCTCTTTTGGGAGAGGGAAAGAGAGAGAGAGAGAGAAAGTTGGCATGATGGATCGGATGGGATGCCGTCAGGGTGTGGCCAACAGACAGACATACATACATACATACACATACGGATACATACCTACACACACACACACACACACACACACACACACACACACACACACACACACACACACACACACACACACACACACACACACACACATAGTACAGTAGACATGTGAGACGCATAGAGCTTATGTCTTATGATTATTACTATTATTAACAACCTCTCGTCACCAGCGAGCGCCCCTTTATTAGAACTTGTCGAGTGAAAAGACTTCTATTACTACGGAGTATATCAACCTGTTATCCTTTATCCGTACTCCATCTCCTTTCTCCGCCCACCGCCAAGAGAGATGGTGCTTCGAAGCTGAAAAGAAAAGAAAAAAGAGTCAACCTAGATAGTAGCCAATAGTATAGTCTTGTCCTCTCCTCTTCTCCCTGGCGGACATTACTTTCATGCCCGTCTCCATCTGACTATCCTGAACCAATCCTTACTGGGAGCCATGTAAAGAAAGAAAAGGAAAGAAAAAGAGAGAGAGTGAGGCAAAAGCTCCACCGTCATCACGATACACGCATGCCCCAGCCAACTCTATCGGTAGAATGAAAGACATACCTTCATAGAGGTAGACCATCGATCATGGTCATGCATCATCGGCACAACAGCTTTAACATCATGACTCTTCTTTCCTCTCACACTTGCCTCTTCGGCCTCTACCTACCTACATCTGTGTGTAGTAAGGCGAAGCCGTCTTCGTCCCGGCTTACTCACACTTTGAATTCGCCTAACTAAAGGCCACCTTGTAGTGTAATGTAGGCAGTCATGGACACATACATATGTATGGTCTTTGTTAATATAACCCTGGCAAGGTAGATACTAGATATCTATATAGGTAGGTAGGGGAAAAGCAGCGTTGCCAAGGGCCGCATTCATTCATTCATCTACGGAACCAGAGCAACCGACGTTCCCAACATGCTCATCCTTCTCTCTCTCAGGCAAAGACACGGCGCATGAATTCAGCGATAACGACAAGGTGTAGTAGTAAGAGACGCAACTTATTACCCCTTGTCACTTGTTATGCCACAGATAACAACAGGCTTCATAGACACCGCCGGACCAACCTATATGTGAACGCTCGCTCAGCTATATCAGGCACGCATATGTACAGACACACATACATATTACCACATCAGTCTACATGGTTCATGGATGCCTACCTTTTGCTGTCAACCAACTATCTACTTACGTACCACGCAGATGGCAGATTCAGCCTTTCAGCTAAATTATGTACATACATATATAGGTGGCACGATAATAGGGGTCAACAGCCACGTATGTACAGCCCAAGTCTCAATAGCGTTGATTCTTCTTCTTCTACTTCTTCTTCTTCTTCTTCTTCCTCTTCCTCTTCCTCTTCATCAAGGTGTAAACTCTATAGACGTCAGACAATAAAAATAAATTAAAAAAAAAACCACCTGTCCTGGCAAAAGTTCTCTCTCCCTGGTGGAACCCCTTATGTATGTTGGCCGGTCTTAATTCTGGTGCTAAAAAAGTGTCCTATCCAGAAGATAGTCGTTGGCCTACCGTCTTTTCCCCCCTCTCGTTTCTATATAAGATGTTGATGCTGGAATCTCTGTTCTTGTTTTTTTTTCTCTTTCGTGAGAGAATCAGAGCTTCAGCAACCATCTCTACTTGGTATCGTACGAATAATAAATAAAGCATCAGTCAAAAGCCATCCACCAAATTTCTTTCTCTTCGTTTCCTTTCCTTTGATTTTCTTTTGTTTCCTTATATCACAGTTTACATTAGCAAGTGAGAAGGAGGGATAAAAAGACTGCCTGACATGAGTGCCAGCATCCTCCTCCTCACCCTTCTCGTCGGCTTCGGACTCGCGAGTCCAATCTCGTACCACTCTTTGGACATTCCGACTTCGGAACGGTTCGCCCCAGCAGATGCTGCCTTGGAATGGGCCGCTTGCAAGGAGAAGTCGGCAAGGTTGAAGAGGGAGATGTCTCTCAAGGTCTTCCGAGCGGCGCTGGCTAGCTATCCTAATTTCCAGTGGCCGGACGATGAGAGGGTTCACTTTCCCCGTCCACCATCTTTTAGCTCTCCCAAGTGGAAAGCACCGAACTGGACGGGGATACAACGGCGAAGCCTCGAGCACCACCACCAACCTTTGGAGATTACCTGTGACGACGATGATGCCGAAGAGTCTTCTCCGGAGAAGGAGCAGCAGCAGCAACAGCAACCCCAATCCGGGAACCTTATGATGGCTGCTATGGCGAATGACCGCAACGATAGGACGATGATGAATACTGCTGCTACTGCTACTACTGCTACTACTACTACTACTTCTACTACTACTGCTTCTACTACTACTACTTCTACTACTACTACTTCTACTACTACTACTTCTACTTCTACTCCTACACCTACTTCGGGAGACGACACTCAAGAAAAGTCCGCAGCGATGAATAAGCAAGACAAGATGACCGGCTGGCGCGCAAGCATCAAGACCAAGCCGTCCCTGACCTTTCGTGAGGCCGGAAACGACCCCTACGTCATTCGTCTGCTGCGGGAGGCCTTGGCCCAAGAGACGGAGGAGCGAGCGTGGGCGGAGGCGACCTTGCCGTTGGAACAAGCAACTGACGAGCCGAGACGTGGGGAAAATGACGATGAAGAAGGAGATGATGACGACAAGACCGATGATGAAGATATCCAAGCCGATGACAAGAAGCGTACTATGCGTGACGACGACATACAAAAGCATGGAAACGGCATCCTCATGCCTGAAGATGAGATACGTAGGCTTCATGCCAAGCTAGACAGGTTTCTGGCCAAGGTGCGTGGCTCGACGGAGGAGGAGGGAGTTATCTTCTCGTAGCTTTGCTAGCTAGCTGATTCGACGGGGGATGTTGCTTGGAAACAGTTCTGTCGGTCATACTGGCCATGTTGAAAAGAAAACTTGAGCATTTTCCTTTGGATTTTTCTTTACTTTATTTATTTATTTATTTCTTACAGATATTCATACATATATGATATGCTTATAGGATAAAGCAGAATACTCATCTAGGGCCCGAGCCAGACGGGTTTGATTCACTTCGTTGCGGACTTTCTAACTTCTCTATGTTGCCAGTCGTCTTTACTTCCGTGGTTTTTCACAGTGGTTCGTCCGAAGTAAGAGGAAGAAAAAAACGAGGTTTCTGAAAGAAAGAACACAACTTGAGAGTAGAGCGGATTTAATACTGGCTGTTGTATGTAAGAAATGAAGCGGAGAGACTTTATATATAGCAAGGAGACATAATGTTACTTTTATTATTACCAACTCAAACTAGGTCAAGAAGCATAAAGACAGTTCTCTCGACTACTGATAGCGTCCTGCTCTTAACCATATACATTTGTAATAAGCCAGGTTGATGAATAACCTCATTGTCTAGTCTTGTCGTGATGTGAATAAAAGCGTGTATATATGAGGACTTGGACGTGTACTATGAGCCAGAGCTCGAGTATTCTATCTTCAAGCAGAATGATATCGTTCTCATAAGAGAATGACAATGTTTATTTCAAAGACGATAGATGTTATATAAAATGCCCATGTCAGTCCGGGAAGTGAAGACAGGTAGTAGTGTGAAGAGGAGGGAGGTAATCTTGGCTACAGTCTAGGGTAGGGAGTTCAGAGTCGAATCACACCGTCCGTGGTTGCTCTCACCGCTCGGCAGTAAATTTATTCACACGCTTATCTAATACGAGTCCCATCAACGTCACAGGAAAAGTAGAATAGAGAGAAGGCTTTTTTCCCTTATTATTTCGACCGCATCGCCGGACTCTCCAAACACCTTCAAACCAAAGGTGTCGACAAGCACCAATATACAAGGCTTTCTACAATGGCGGCCGCCAGTACGAAACAGGCCGTCTCCGAAAAGAAGGGCATCAAGAGAAAGAACACCTCGACGACGAAGGGGAAATCGGACGCCGAGGTGAAAAAGGCTCGCCTCAGCGGCGCCGAGAAGAAGGAAGACGAGAAGACGAAGATGAAACAGAAGAAGAAGAAGAAGAAGAAGAACTCTGATGACGAAGAAGACGCCGCCCGCTCGGATTCCGACTCGGACGGAGGGGTCAAGCTCGATGGGAACAAAAAGTCACGGGAGGGGAAAAAAGGCACAGCAGCGGCTGCTTCTGCCACCGGCTTCGATCGCAGTACGATGTTTTCCTACCCGTTTGACGTGAGAAGAGATTTGACGTAAGCTGACTCGAAACACAAAAAAATAAATACAGATAATCTCTCATCTCGTGAGGCGCATGCCAAGCAGAAACAGCTGGCCCAAGAGCGCAAGGCGGCAAAACCCCTCGCCGACGAAGTCCACAGGACCAAGAAGATCTGGGAGCGGCTGCGGAAGAGGTCGGACGTCCCCAAGGACGAGCGTCAGAAGCTGGTCAAGGAGCTGTTCGACATCATCAGCGGCCGCTGCCGCGACTTCGTCCTCAAGCACGACGCCGTCCGCGCCGTCCAGACGGCCATCAAGTACTCGACGCCCGAGCAGCGGCTGCAGATCGCGAGGGAGCTCGACGGCAGCTACGCCGAGCTGGCCGAGAGCCGGTACGCAAAGTTCCTCATCGGCAAGCTGCTGGCCCACAACAACGACGAGATCCGCGACATGGTCATTCCCAACTTCTACGGCAAGGTCCGCAAGCTCATCAACCACGCCGAGGCGTCGTGGATCCTCGACGACATCTACCGAACCGTCGCCACCAGGGACCAAAAGGCCATGCTGCTGCGCGAGTGGTACGGGCCCGAGTTTGCCCTCCGCGAGATGACAAAGGACAAGGAGCTCACGGCGGAGCTGAAGCAGATACTCGAGAGCGAGCCCAGCAAGCGCGGCCCCATCATGAAGGGCTTGCTTGATCTGATCAACAGCCTGGTGCAGAAGAGAATGTCGGGCTTCACCATGCTGCACGACGCCATGTGGCAGTACTTTTCCAACCTCCAGGTCGGCTCCGAAGAATTCTCCGAGTTTCAGGAGCTCGTCAAGGGCGACGAGAGCGGCGACCTGCTGAAGAATATGGCTTTCACCAAGTCCGGCGCCCGGCTTGCCAGCCTCCTGCTGGCCTACGGCTCGTCCAAGGATCGGAAACACTTGCTCAAGGCGTACAAGGACACGATGCTGATCATGGCAGGGGATCCTTACGCCCACGTGGTGCTGCTGACGGCGTACGACGTCATCGACGACACCAAGCTGGTGGCCAAAGCCATCTTCCCAGAGCTCATCGGTGACAAGGACGAAGAAAAGGCACAAAACATCGTGGGCGCCGTCAACAACGCCAACGCGCGGACGACGATACTCTATCTCTTCGAGGGTCTTTCCAGTGCCCTCTTTCCGGCCAGCCACGCTTTTGACCTGGAGGTACTGCAACAAGCTGCCGAGATCCGCAAGTCGACGAGCAAAAAGGACGATAATGTGCGGCGCAAGGAGCTTGCGGCGGCATTCGCGCCGCACTTACTGGCGGCCATCGAGGCGGCGGCAGACGAGTTGACGTCGACGGCGTTTGGTTGCCAGTTCGTCACCGACGTCCTCCTGTCCGAGTCGGAGGGCAAGGAGAAGGCGCTCGAGGCGGTGGCACGATGCGCGGGCCAAAGGCCGAAGTCGGACGAGACGACAAGATCAGAGCGGTCACACATATCGCAGACGCCCTTTGGGGGTCGGATGCTGAAATCGCTCATCCAGGGCGGCAGGTTCGACAAGGCGGCCGGCAAGGTGGTGCCGGTGCAGCCGCCGCTGGGCTTCGGTCGGGTGCTGTACCCGGTCATCGAGGACGGCATCGTGGACTGGGCGACGGGCCCGAGCTCGTTCGTCGTCGTCGCCCTGTTGGAGGCGGACGACTTTGGTGAGGCCAAGGCGCTGAGGTCGGTGCTCAAGAAGAACAGGGCGCTGCTGGAGAAGGCGGCGACGGAGATGACGGCGGAGCAGAGGGCGAGCAGGGAGGCGCGGAAGAAGGCCGATCAAGGAGAGAAGACGACGGGCAAGAAAAGGGGCGACGGCCCGGTTGGAAACGCGGGAAGCAGGCTGCTGCTGGAGAAGCTATAGGGGCCTGTCTCCTTTGGCTCGAGGAGCGGCTCTTTTTTTAGGGGGGGAGAAGGGGGGTGGCACAAGACCAGGAGGAGAGGCGAGAGAGTGTGGGAGGGGGTTTCCATTTGTTTGTCGTACGCGATGCTGCGTCGTGTGTCTAGTACGAAGATTGGCGAAGCGAGGAACCTCGTGGACGGTGCGTGGTGGCCGTCGTCCCTGGTAGGTACTTGGTAGGGCTGCAGCAAGCCGTGTCGGATGTCGAAGTCGAAGTCGTCGTTGTGTTTGCCCTTTGTTTGATTTGATTTCCCCTGGTGTCTGTCTGTCTCTAGAGACTGTCTCTGTATCCTGTCTCTGCCTCCTCTTCCGACGTTATGATGATGATGATGATGATGATGATGATGATGATGATGATGTTATCCTGCTCGGCGTACTTGATGTGTACGTGTGTGTAGTAGAGTAGAGTGTGAAGACTGTTGTGGGTGGTGTGTAGTAGGTTAGTAGGCAGTTGGTGCTGTATCGCTGTATCAGCCTATCTTCTTATCTTCATCTTCATCATTATCATTATCATCATCCGACTCCGGACCGAGAGAGAACCCCAACTAACTCTCTCCATCTCCATCTCTCTCTCTCTAGCACACCTTGACACTACGCCCATTTTACCCCTTCCCCCTTCGCCCCCCCCCCCCCCCCCCCCCCCCCCCCCCCCCCCCCCCCCCTTTTCCCCCCCCCCCCCCCCCCCCCCCCCCCCCCCTTCTTCCCTCTCCCCTTTCTTTTTCTTCTTCTTCTTGCTACCATATTTCTTTCTCCTCTCTGCCTTTTCCGCCCCTCCCCCCCCCCCCCCCCTCTTCCTCCCCTTCTTCTTTTTTCTTACGATCGAGCTGATTCATCCCCAACTTTCCTGGAGGGTCCCTTCGATACGCAAGGGGGGAAAAGGGAATAAACCCCCCAAAAAAATCACAAGAATTGATCAGACAAACTCCATAAGGGATTAAGGAAAAGAAAGGAAGGATCAGAGTTCGGGATATGATGTCGTCGAGACGAGGGGCGGCTTCGTCGTCATCACCATCATCGTCGTCGTCGTCTTCGACATCTTCGCCTTCCTCGACTTCGCATCGTCTGCTGGAGGGAGAGAGAGTGAGGGACCAGGAGGAGCCAGGTAATATTAGCCTTCGGGGGGAATGGAGATGAGATGAGATGAGAAAAGAAAAGACGTTTTGACTGATATCACGACGGCAGCCATGGAGAAGCAAAAGATGCTGTTGTCTTCCGACCTGGTCGGTCATTTTTCCCTCGTTAGGGCGATGCATCTCGCCGACTTGATCACCTTGATGAACGGTATTTCCTCCTTTTTTTTTTAATGCCATCAGATTCTCTTCTCTTTCCCCTCTCCCTCTCTTCTCTTCTTCGGCTAACCAACCACTTCTTCGCCAAACAAAAAAACAGGTTTCTGCGGCGTCATGTCCATCTTCTCCTCTCTTCGCTACACGCTCGCCTCTCCCGACGAGGTGGAATACGCCTGGCTCGCGCTGGCCTTGCTTCCTTTCGGTCTCGTCTTTGACTTTTTGGATGGCAAGGTGGCGCGCTGGCGGAATAAGAGCAGCCTCATGGGACAGGAGCTTGATTCGCTCGCCGACCTGGTTCGCCCCTTGCTTCCTCTTCCTGTCCTCCCTCGGCCGCGGCCGCCTCAACCTCTGCTCATACTCCCCATCCTCTCCTCCTCTAGATTTCCTTCGGCGTCGCCCCCGCCATGGTCGCCTTCACCCTCGGCCTCCGATCCCCCATCGATACCCTAGGCCTCACCTTCTTCGTCCTCTGCGGCCTCGCCCGACTGGCTCGGTTCAACGTCACCGTCGCCGCCCTCCCCAAGGACGCGTCCGGCAAAAGCGCCTATTTCGAAGGCACCCCGATCCCTACCTCGCTCGCCGTCGACGCCCTCATGGCCTACTGGCTGCACAAGGGCTGGATCCTGCAAGACCTGCCTTTTGGCGTCTGCTTCGAGGATTCCGCCATCGAGTTTCATCCTGCCCTTCTCATCTTTCTCGTCCACGGCTGCCTCATGACCAGCAAGACTATCCGCATACCCAAGCCCTGAATATCTCGTCTCTTTCTTCTTGTTTTTTCTGTCTTTCCTTTCCCTCCATTTCTTCTCCTCCCCCCCTTCCATCTCTTTCCACTCTTTTTACTCCTCATGGGACTCGGCGAAAGGGTTTCGTCCGTGTTTTCTTTGTTTCCTGAGGGCACGACTAGGGAATGCAGGACATGTACGACTTTACGCAGTTCACTGTGGCAATGGAAGAAGCATGATACCCTGGAGACGCCGTACGTACGTACGTACATGGTAGATAGTGTACCTAGGTACGCACATACGTAGACACGCATACATACATACACACACATATGTGCGTCCTCGTCAGTCTTTCCTATCGCTATGAAACGTCGTCAACCACTGTAAAGCAACGGCCGTCAAAAACCACCTCGACACGCTCCTGTCGAGGCCAAAAAAACACAATCTTCTACGCCCAGTTCCCAACTTGCACTTCATTTCCCTTCTTCTTCCGTCGTCCATGCTTATCCTGAGACTTCCTTTCGCCTGCAGGAGGAATTTCAAGTCGTTATCGAGACGTCATTTCAGGGCTCAAGCAATGAGCCAAGGTGTAAAACAGGGAAACAAGAACCAAACGAGGCAGGCAGATGAGGCCGTAAGTAACCGGAGACAAAAGGGGGGGGTGATGGGTATCCACGAATCGTCGCCATTCTCTCCTCGAAAAGAATTCGAAGAAAGCAAAGAGAAGAAAATAAAATGATCCATCACGCCGATACAACTCCACCACCTCCTCGAGGAAAGTTGCCGGGCATGGGCAGGTTCGAAAGCGTCGCCGAGCTATCAGCCCTACCCTCCGCCGCAGGCCGCTGCTGCGACGACGCCGACGCCGCCGACGCCGTCTCGCCCCTGGCCATGGCGTGCGCAACGAGCCGAGCCTCGGGCAGCAGCGAGTTTCGCGCCTCAGAGCGCGGGATGCTGTCGACGGCCGCCTCCTCCCTGTCGTGCTGCTCCGAGTCCCCCCCGTCGATGGCGTACGCGCCGCCGACGCCGCGGGCCTCCACTTCGGCGTCAATCATCTTTCGCTCGTCCATGTATCGCGCCCGGTCGGCGTCGCTGACGGACCGCTCCCTCGTCGTTTGCGCGCTCGCATCAGGAATGCTCTTCTCACCACCGGTCGCCGTCAGCTCTCCATTTTTTGCCCTCGTCATCTTCACGCGCTTGCCATCCTCTTCTTCCTCCCCTTCGAAAGCGCCGCCGCCGCGGCCGCCACCGCCGTCTTGCTGCTGTCCACGTTGCTCGTCGCTACCGGACGAGGCGGCGTAAGCGGCTCCCGAGGCGGCAATGGCGTGGGCGTCCAAAAGCATGTCCTCCTGGCGGCCCGTGTTTACACTAGATGGAGACGACGGCGCCTGTGAGCCTCGTTGCGCGTTGGTCTGTATGTCGGATGGAAACCGCCCACCTGGTTCGGGCCGTCGGGGTGCCGGTTCGGGGGCGACATCCATCCGGTTGGCCGAGAATGGCTCCTCGTCGTCGTCGTCGCCCATGCCGTCGCTGCTCGCCGACCGGCGCGACGATCGGCTCAGGCTCCGCGAGTGGGACCGCACGAACTGGCATCGCTCCTCGGCCGTCTTCTCCGTCAGAACCTGGATGTCGTCGTACCAGGCCATCATCGTATCGTGGCTCTCCGCTCGAAAGACCCAGGTGTGTCCGCGGTGCATGGCGCCCGTCTGACGACCTTTGAGGACGAACTTGTTGGACGCTCCGCCCTCGGCCGAGTGCGATCCCAGCTTTTGCTCTGGCAAGTAGAGCGACATGACGGGGGCCTGAGCCTTGTCCGCCGACTTGAACTCGTGCAGGTGAGTGGCAGAGAGCACATACCTTTCATGAGGGGATCAGCGACACATTTTATGGGGATGAGGATGCAGCAGGCAGGACTCACCAGCCGGCAGTGTAGCTCTTGAGATACTTGCTTTTGCGCTCGAGGAGGCCGGCGCGAATCTCCGAGGCGGCGACGTGATCCTGGCCGGGATAGTGGATCTGGTCGGCGGATCGCATGGGGATGGTGGGATCGATGATCTGATCATCGTGCTTTACGAAGTGATTCCACTCCTGATCTTTGGGCATGTTGATGGGGCCCTGACGCAGCTCCTCGACCGCGTTGTACGCGTTTTCCGCCTCGCGCTTGAGGATGCCGGCGTAGGCGTTGTATGCCTTCTGTATCTCGCCCACGACGATGGACTCCAGCTCGCGGCCGGAGCCTTCGAGGTTGAGGTAGGCCTGACGTAGGCGGGGGAGGCGGTGTCAGTCAGATTGCAAACCGCAGGCATATCCCTGGGTCAGTGTAGTCGACTCCTCACCTGGTGGAGATAATTCTCTTCATCGATCTGGCGCTCCACCTGCTGGTCGACGGCAAGACGCAACAGGTAGGGATCTTGCTTGCCGGTGGCAAAGGACGAGTCGATCTCCGTCTTCTCCAGAGCGTCGGCTAAGGCGCGCACCGCCTTTTGTGTACCTTCAATCTCGCGATCGACCGAGTTCTTGAAGTCGCCGGCGAGATGGCGGATCTCCTTAATCTTCTGCTGAAGGTCACTGCGGAGGCCGGTCAGGGCGAGGATGACGTCATCTTCAATCTCCTTGGCCTTGCTGGCCTCCTGGAGGGCGGCGGTGTTGTGCTTGCGCAGCAGCTGAAGAGCGTCGTCGATGCCGCCGGTGCTAAGAAAGTTGGGAGGGGTGGCGATGTTGTTGCCGAGGTTGACGAGTTTGAAGAGGCTCTTGGCTCGCTGTTCGTAATGAGACTGGATTTCGCGAAAGTAAGCGATGACATCTTTGAGGATTTTTCTCCAAACTGTTGATCTCATGGTCAGCTACGAGATGATGATGACGGAGGAAGAGAGGAGGAACCTTGAAATCTGTTGGCGAGGACGTCGGTCGGCGTGCCGGAGGTGGGCACGGGACAGAAAAAGGCGTTGGATACGTCGTCCGAGCCCGGGGCGGTTTGAACGGCGAGGCTGCGGACGCTACCGGCCCGGTTGCTGCGGCGGCTGTTGCTGCGGCGCATCGACGTCCTCTTCCTCAGCGTGTTGTTGCGTACGGGCAGGAAGCGGTCGTCGCCCGCAGCGAAACTTCGAAGCGAGCCGGAACGCGACATGGCGGAGGCAGACCTGGATCTGGTCTGGCCGTCGATGACGGAGTTGCCGCGATGGTTGGCGTCACCGTCCTCGTTGGATCTGCCGGATACGGCGGCGCTTCTTGGTGGTGACGGCGGCGTCTGTTGTTGCGGGGGAGGGTTTTGAAGAGGCTTTGACGGCTGCTGAGGTTTCTGGGGAGGCTGCTGTTGCCGTGAAAATCTTCGTGAGGCCGGCTGCTGAGGTTGTGGTTGTTGTTGCTGTTGTGGTGGTGGTGGTGATGAAGAAGATGGTGATGATGATGATGATGGTTGTGGTGGGTTCTGTTTTTGTTGTTGATTTTGTTGTTGATGCTGTTGCTGCTGCTGTTGCTGTTGCTCCTGCTGCTTGGGTGACATCTGGGCGGTTTGCGACTGACGGTGGAGATTGGGTTCCAGGGTCTGAATCGCTGTCTGACGCGCCGGCGGCGGACGCGACTCGAGACCAGGATCCATGGTGACGAAGACGTCCTTGGCTCCCTAGCGTGATCCTTGTACGTCGCAGTGTGCCTGTATGTGGTAGGTATGTAGTATGTATGTTCTGTCTGCCTGTCTTGTTCTGTCTGTAGGAGGGAGGGGGAGGAAGGGTGGCAGGCGGGAGGGCAACCCAGCCCACCGACCAAGCCACAAAAGGTTGGGGCCTCGTCCGAGAGAAAGAAACGAGGTGCGATTCTTCCCCTTGATCGTCTTTCTTTTTCTTTGATGTCCCCTCACATGAGTTCAGGATAGGGTACGGATAGTAGTAAGGGAAAAGGTGAAGGGGATGGGAGGGCCGGAGGGGTGATGAGGAAGAGTGGATGAAGAGGGGGAGAGGGGGAGAGGTAGAGAGAGAGATAGAGAGAAAGAGGCTGACCAGCGGGATGACGAGACTGTCGACTGCCGTGGGCCAGAACGGTACAGAATAGATACTTTCCACCAAAGAGTGCAGAGCCACAGAGTCGTCACAGAGTCGTTCCAGTCGTTCCCTCATTTCCCTCGCAGCTCCCACCCGTGCCCCCAAGTACCTTGAAGGTACCTAGTGCGGATGGGGTAAGCATCGCCGCCGACGGCCTCCGATAGGCTGACATCTTCCTTCCCCCCCCCCCCCCCTCCCCTTCGTCGATGAAGTACAGATACGGATGAATGTACCGATCTGATGTACCTTTAGTAGTCCTGCTCACATGCAATGCCTTGTTCCATCCGTCCGGCATGACGTCACGAACGACACCTCCACATCCCTCTATCTCAATTCTTAATGCACCATCATCTATCTCCTTCTCTCTGTTTGCATCCCTCACTTCTTTCTCTCCCCCCTTATCCCTCCTCTTCCTTCTTCACTGATCAACACTCACATGTCCTCGTCTTCCTCTCACCAAAAGCGAAGTCTGTCTATCTGACTCAAGACACGAGTCTCCCACGCACGCTACAGACTGTCATGGTCGTGAGTCGCGACAAGTCGAGACAAGACCGTTAACCCCCGTTCCACCAACCTTACCACCTTTACTGGCATCCTTAATTACTAGTACCACCTACGGATACGTCTTACGGATATCTACCCCCCTCAAATGTCCTAGCCGTGCGTCCGCCCATTGCCAAGAGTCTTCTACCCACCTAGGTAGGTATCCAGGTGGTTTACCTGCCGCATCCGGCCTGTCCGGGCCACGGCCACCCACGGATCCTTGGCCAGAGAATTCCATCCTAGGTAGGTAGGCACTTGGCGGGAACGCCTAGGCTGACAAGTTGTCTGACTCGAACCTCTGCCTTGGCTTGTCGTCCAAGGATACCAACCATCCAAGGCAGAGATATATCGATCTGCTACAACTTACCTTACCCTCTGCCACCTAAACAAGGGAGGGAGCAGACGAACAAACACATCGCAGTATCCATACTTACCTACCTACCTAGGTAGGTAGTATCAGTATCAGTATCCGTACCTAGACAGCAGTTCCAGGAGTGACAAGGAGAAAAGGAAAGAAGAGTTTGATAGGCACGTATCCGTACTTATCTATGAATACATAAAGAGAGTGAGAAAAGGAGGGCGAAGGCAGAAGAAAACAAAAAAAAAAAAACCCCTGAATGGTGGTAACATCGCTCGCCTGGCATGCATAAAAAGACCATCCGAATTCTCCGTCCAAACAAACGATAAAGCACCCATCGAAAGGATCAGTATCCGTAGCAGCGCACCTTTATCCCGGACAATCCCAGCAGGAAAAGATGGGGGAAAAAAAAGGAAGTAGGAGAAACAAAAGCAAAACTCCCGTCTCCTATCACGCCAAAGCTCTCGCAATCACAAGCAAGTCGGCTCATATCCATCAACACTCATCGTCACCACGACGGTAACAAGCCTGACAACAACAGACAGACACCTATCCAGGCACCCTCTCACAACATCTCTTTACTGTGGGAGTGAATCTGGCTCTGTCACATCCGCCGGCGGAAACTGCTGAACCGCCTTCATCCTGCCAAAACGCCGTGGCGGTGGCGCTTTAGGCGGTATCTTCTTCTCGACGCCATTGACGTCCGTCGGCGTCGGCCTTGCCACCGGATTGCCGTGACGGTGTCTTGGCACCGCCGGCAGGGGCCTCTTCGTCTTCACCGCCTCCGCCACCTCGTCGGGCGAGGCCGCGTCGACGGCCGCTTGCTTCACCTTTCGGCTCGGCGTCTGCACCCCGGGCTTCTCCATCACTCCCGCCACGTCGTCGACGCTAGCGCTGCTCGCGTACTGGGATGGTGAAAGGCTGACGCCGAGGATCTTGCGCGCCACCTTGGCCTGGTCCCAGGACTCCTCCTCCTTCTCCTCCTTCCCTGCCAACCAGCCGACCTTGGCTACCCTGTCCACCAGACGCAGCGTCGTCTCGTCCGCCGGCGCAAAGTGGGCGTTGTCCGAGCCCCGCAGGATGCTCAGCACCCGGAGCACCTCGTCTCGCTTGTAGTGCGGCGGCTGGGAGAGCTGCGTGTAGGCCAGCAGGGGATGCATCACCCTCAGATAAGTGTGCCGCAGCGACATCTTCTCGTCCGGGAGGTCCATGAGATTGCGAATGATGACGTCGACGAGCACGCGCAAGTCATTGGTGTAAAAGTATTCGTGAGTGGCCTTGGTCGTAAACAACAGGTAGAGGAGTTTTAATATCAGGAGCTGAAGCGAAGTCTCCGTCTCGCGGTTCAGCAGGAGAATCATGTTCTCCCCAAAGGTTCGAAAGAGCGGGCCATGTAGGCTCAAGCACTTGATGATGCGGTTGGTGGGTGTGACGTCGACGTCCGGGGTCGGGTCGGTCGATGCCAACATGTATTGTTCGTTCAAGACAAGCTGCCGCTGGTCAGCGATCAGATCCTCCCCGGGGGTTTTGGGGGGGAAATAGGCCAAAAACCCTTACCAAGACACGAATGGTCGGGTAATGATATGGATCGTCTGCGTCGTCAGATACGCCCTCGACGTCCTGAAAGAGACAGCGGACAAAGTCATCTTGAACGAGCGCCAGGTCGTCGGCTTCGAGTCTCTGCACGCGCGACATTTCATACAGGAGCTGTAGCAGCAGCTGGTACAGGCGCGGATCGACGTCGTCGCGCCGCGCATCGAGCAGTTCCAGGAGCCGGGCAAAGCAAGCCTCGTCTAACATGCGAGGAAAGGTCGCTTCGTCGCTGCGACCGTCGAAAAGCAGCAGACAGACTATGGCATGCAGGAATCCGACGTCATCTTCTTGTAAGAGGCTGTAGATTATTTGTGTGCGAACGTAATGCTTGTTGTCCTGAAAAAGCCGGCTTTCCAGCAGCATGTGCGCGCAGCCCAAGACGAGATCCTGCGAGCCAGGTTCGTGGGCGCGGAGCTGTGTCGCAACATCGAGCCAGCCGCGGAGGGCGTCGTCGATGGACTCGTGTGTTTCGCAGGTGCTCGAGAGTAGCTCGCCTAGCTCTTTGACAGTCGTCAGCTCATAATTAATGATGATAATCAAAAACAAGACGACGCACCGGTCCACAAGCTGCCGGCGAGCTCGGGTGACATGACAGCCTCATCGACGTCCCCCATGACTGTTGGCCTCACGGGAGCTTGACGGCATTGGGCGGACGGCGAAGGTACGGTGGTGATTATCGGAGTCGGCGCGCGACGGCCTGTCAAAGGACCGACGCGACTGGTGCGGGGGTTCGGAAGTGCACGATGATGCTTGTGATGCCAGTGACGATATATCTGCGAAATCAAAAAGAAGAACAAAAGTTTTGACGACGATCCGGTATCGAGTCCGGAGGTGACTGGATGGGGTCTGGCGCCTTGCCGGGTATGGACGAAGGGGCCTGATGCCTGCCGCGCGAACCGGTCGGTACCTGCGAGGTTCACGAGCTGTGGGAATTACGCGCGCAAAGAAGGGGAGCGGCAAGAAGAAAGGAAGAGGGTGAACTGGGCTGATGATGGAGAAAAGGGAGAAGCAGGAGGAGGCCGTCGTCGAATTATCTCTTCTCTGAGAGCGATAAGGAGGAGTACGGATGTAGGTGGTAGGTATGTACGGATATCGTACTCCGTACTGTACGGATACAGCTCGACGACTCGCGGTAAAACAGGGGGAAAGGGGGGGGGGGGGGAAGGCGGGAAGGAGCAGTAGACTACGGACTATCCGTATCCGTACTACTTAGACTACTAGTACTGTACGGGGTAGGGCTGGACGTTGACGCTGATAGAGAGGCAAAGCGGAGGGCGATACGGAGTACGGAGTATGTCGGTACTAGATAACATCCGTACTATTATCACAGTAAAGGTAGGTTAGACCAATGCCTATTATCACAGTGTCTCTCGCGGGCCCGCACTACTACAGCACCTAGCAGGCCTCGCAGGGGGGAGTAGGGGTGAGACGAATAGGGGCATCTGCTGTGCTGTGACTCCCGTGAGCCACTTGATCTCGTCACGATACCCCAGACTTCAAGCCTGGCCAGCGTCTCACCACTCCCTCATCTACCTACCTACCTAGAGGTATGCACAATGGTAATGTGTCGTACTTGTACATGCTCCGTACAGCTTCTTCTCCTCGTCCAATGCCGTCTTGGTCTGCCAGAGAGTCCAGAGGGGTATATATCGAATCTAAGCTGCTAAGCGCCGTCCCATGAACAAAATAAGCACCCTTCCCCCCTCCCCCGAAGAAAAAAACCGTCTAGTCGTCGTCCTGCACCTTGACCCTCGCCGCATACTCCCGGATGTCGCTGACGATGTAGTCGGTAATGGTATCCCCCTTGCCCGCCGCAACCCTCAGCACCAGCTCGTTGAGATTCTGCCTGCCGAGAATGTCGACGTGATCCGCCGTGTTGGGCCCGCCTCGAGGGCTGAACCGGTCCGGCTCGTGAGGCATCTCCACGACCGTGATCCGCGACCCTCCCGGATTATATCGCTTCATGTGCCATCCGCGGTTGCACATGTATCCCGTGCTGAGGAGCGGCACCGTGCCATCTCCCTCTCCGAGCACCACGCCGTGGTCGACCTTGCCCTCGGCCATCGTCAGGCCCGTGTCGATGGTCATGGTCAGGTTGGTGGCCGCCGGCTGGTCCGGAGGCCGGTAGTAATAAGCCCTTTCGGTGGGCTTTCCCACGCCGTAGAAGCAGTAGATTCTCAGGTTGGGCGCGTTGGGCAGGCTCGTCTCCAGAGGATTGATCCATTTTCTCGGGTCCTGCTCGTTGGCCTTGACCTCGGCCGCCGTTTGAGCCACGCCGTGAGAATAGCTCGCCCGGATCTGCTTAGCGTACCAGTCGTCGGCCGTACGGAAGAGGTAGTCGAGCGACTCTTCAATCGTCAGGTTCTTCTCGGGCGTCGTCCAGTTGGCCCCGACCTTGAAGTTGAGGATGGAACCGTACGAAAAGGACTGGCCCGGCGCATCGTCCGGCGCCCAGTTCAGGTCCCCCCAAACGGCGTTGCCGCCGAGCGGAAGCATGGACGAGATGCCCGGCATGGCCCGGAAGATGTTGGCGCGCTCCTCCTTGCTGAGAAACTTTTCGAGGCCGTAGATGGCGAAGGCGTTGAGCTGCGCCGTGTCGCGCATCTCACCGGACAAGACGGCCGTCAGGTCCTTGACGGCGCCGAGCATGCAGCCACTGATGTTGATCCACGATTCGACGTGGCGGTCGACCCAGTCTTGGCCGCCGCGGCCGCCCTTGTCGGATTGGACCCAGTGAAAGAAGTAGAAGATGACCTGGCTTCCCATGCTGTGCGAGGCGAGCACTACCTTGCGATCGCTAAAGGCGACGGCCGTCTCGATGTAGGACTTGAGGCGGGTAAAGTACTGGTCGCGCACCTCGAGGTTCGGATACGAGAGGCGCCAGTCGTAGGCAGCCGTGAATGAATTGGTCGGGTCGTAGCCGATGGTGGCTAGATTCTCAAAGATTTTGTTCCAGATCCAGTAGCCGGTGATGAAGAAGTCGGTCGCGTCGAAGCCCTGAGCTGCTCGGAGCTTGACCAAGGGCGGATCTAGGCCGGTGCGGCTGTCGAGCATGATGTGCTTCTTCCACGTCTCCTTGTCGAGGACCAGCGCCCTCATCATGGTCCAGCTGCCCCATAAACGCTTTCTGAAGTATTGGCGCGAGATGTTGGCGGTGCCCCACGACTCGAGGCCGGTGGAGATGACGCCGGGGACCATGATCATGGGGTGATGGGCGTCGAGGCCCTCGGCGCGGGCCTTGAGGCCTACGGAAAAGGAATCGTACGAGTCGGTGACGTCGCGCTCGCCCTGAACGAGGTCGCGCATATCTCGGACGAGGCCGGCAGGCAGGACGTCGAAGAGGCTGTCCATGGTCAGGTCGCCGAATTCGATAAAGTCATTGCTCTGCGCGAGGAAGCCGGCGGCGAAGAGGCCGCAGACGCCGCCGAGGAGGAAGATGAGCGTATTTCGACGCTTGCGCGTCTTGTTGGCGCGATCGACGACATTGAGCGGTTCGACGACGTGCAGGGTAGCCGGTGGCGCCGGGCTTGCATCGCGGGAGGGCGCGTCGCTGGGCTGCTCTCCGGTCTGCGGTTGGCGACGACGTCGCAGCGAGGCGGCCATGGCGGAGGACGCGCCGATGGACGACGATCGGACGCTCCGATGGACGACGTTCAGACGATATCGGAGCTGGCGAATTCGACGCCCTGCTTCAACAAGGGATGGATGGGGAGAGGAGGGAGAGGTGAACAGGAGGGAGGAGGTCCTTTATTACCGGCCACTCGAAGCGGCGGCTGCCGACCTCGCCGGGCCTTGTCGGGTATCGACTACCCCGCTGGTGAGAGCCGTGCGTTTTTTTTGTCCCTTATATAAGACCAGGCGATAGTCGTCGTTCTGCTAGAGAGAGGTACGGATAGATAGAGGCGACTCTGTAAAGTGACAGTGCGCACATACATACACATGTCCGTACATACCACATACATACAGACGTGTATACCTGCACACACCTTGGGGGTAGGTGGTAGAGAGGAAGGGAGTTGGGTAGTATGTAGGTAGTAGGTGGTAGGTTGGCGGCCTCGGCGCCGGAGACGGCCGGAGAGCTTGTGACGACAAACTGATGATCCTCGGATGCTCTCTAATTTAAAAAAAAAAAAAATGAGCTGCAGATATGACAGGGGTGCTGTCACTGTGGGCGTGCTGTGACAGCGGCGACAGCCGTCTCTGCCTGGCCGATTGCCGCTTTCGTTTATCTGTACATCACTTTTAAACAGTACCACCGTTCGTCCACCACCAACTTGAAGGCACGGCTGCGTTCGGGGTGATGCGTGGCCCGTGAAAATGATATATTCCTGTCGCTCACAGCGGGAGCGTCTGTAGGGACGTGCAGATAGTACGGATACAGTGGGTGAGTTTCGTCCCTCTGGGCTCCTCGTACCGGCATCGGCACCTTTCGGACGCCATAGCATCCGGCACATACCGCGACCTTTCATCTCTATTCGTACCTGAGTCCTACTGCTGGGAGGATTCAGACATTCTTCATCAATGCACACACCTCTTTCTTTTTCCTTGATACCTGCCTAAGTGATAACAGCATACGGATACATATGCACGAATACCGACTGGTAAGTACGGATACTAGGTACTAGGTAGGCACGGATACAGACCTAAAACAAGAGCATTCCCCGTTGTTCTTCAACAACAACAATAATAATAATCGATCATCGACACTCGTCTTGGCATCCTTTCCGATGTTTATCCCTCGCATACGGAGTGCATACAATGTCTGATATTCGTCAGCAACTCCTCAGTGTTGAAGTACGGATACCTAGACTATCAGTATCCGTATAGCACATTATTAGTACGGACATGTATAACGCCGTACAAACTTGCATAACAAAGTACATACATATCCGTACATACATACAACGCCTATCCCTAGAGGCTCTCCGCTCTACTATAATAACCGTGGGTCTGACTGCGACAGTGCAGTGCTCTCTGCGACGGCAACCCTTCCACCAATAAACACCAACATTGCCCGACGACATGTGCTGAAAAGAACGACTCTCCAACCCTTCCAACCTCTCCCCGACTTCCCTCGCCATCTTCTACTTCTCGCACGTCCGATTCGCCGAACGCAAGAGGCTTCGCGACGCCCTCTCTCCTTCGCCAACCTGTATCCTCCTCCTCCTCCTCCTCCTCCTCCGCCTTTTCTCACCCCCTTCGCTCTCCCTCACCCCGAGACGGACTGTCATCATGCTCCGGGTCGCTCACGGCGGCTCGCCCAAGGAGCTGCGCTACGTCAAGTACGAGCACGCGCTGGAGTCGCAATATCTTCCCGCCATCCGCGCACTCATCTCCAGCGACTTGAGCGAGCCGTACAGCAGATACGTCTATCGCTACTTTCTCTACCAGTGGTCTCATCTATGCTTCATGGTCTGTACATGAACACTCACCCAAAAAGAAGAAGAAGGAAAAAAAAAACAATCTTCCCGCATCACCTCAATCTTTTGTCTTCTGCCGGCTGACACTGCGCTCATCCAGGCCGTCAACCCGGCAGACGCGTCCCTTGTCGGCGTCGTCGTCTGCAAGCTCGAGGTTCACTCGTCTCATTCCCCTCCAACGCGCCGCGGATATATCGCCATGCTGGCCGTGGCTTCTCCCTTTCGCGGCCACGGCGTCGCCACAGCTCTGGTCAAACGGGCTATCGAGGCCATGGTTAAATGCAACGCCGACGAGGTCGTGCTCGAAACCGAGGAAACAAATCTTCCGGCCATGCGTTTATACGAGCGTCTGGGCTTCTCGCGATCCAAAAAGTTGCATCGCTACTACCTCAACGGCAATAGCGCCTATCGCCTCGTCCTACCGATAAAGCCGATGGATCCGGATACCGGCTCCGACCCTTATGGGGAGCTCTGAGAACGATCAGTCCTGTCATGGCGAACCGTTTATCCGCACAATCAGGGTTACAAGCGTCTGGATTCTGGGCATTTGGAGCGACATTGGCCGGATGACAACCCCCTTATATTGCATGTAATAGTACAGCTACAACTTCCAGGACGCAGGTCGGTCCACGACGATAGAGGCCGGCCTCTCTCGAGCATCAACTACTCACCTCGCCGGTTTGGGTGAAAGACGTCTTTGGAGCTGTAGATGGAAGCGCTCAAACCCCATGGGTTCCCATGTGAGATGCCGATATAGGTGAAGACATCTAACCATGTAAGCGAGCTGGGCTACCTGAATCGCTTCTCTTAGAGTTAGACTCACCCGGTTTGTAGTAGATGGGACGAGACCTAGCATTGACCAGCTTCAGCTCCCTCAGCACCTGGAGCACACGGCCGACATCGGCCATGTCTTGGAAGTCGGCGGTGTAGACGCAAAGCACCTGGTCTCTCCGCTGGTCGTGCACTGGCGAGCGAGGTGCGACCTTTGCGGCAATGCCCAACTCATTGTTGGCCGTGGCCTTTGCGACCACTTCCCAAATCTCGTTGACATCGGTAGGGGAGCAAAACAGCAGCCACTTAATGGACGGTCAGCGATGCGACGATATGCATAAGATACGCACGTCGATACCTTGCCCGTACGAATCTTGGCGGCGTGGGCGAGCGTCAGGATGTCCCGCGCCGCCTGCTTGCGTTCCTTTCCCATCTCCTTC
The DNA here is from genome assembly GCA_003339455.1 of Ophiocordyceps camponoti-leonardi (nom. inval.). Classification (NCBI taxonomy): domain Eukaryota; kingdom Fungi; phylum Ascomycota; class Sordariomycetes; order Hypocreales; family Ophiocordycipitaceae; genus Ophiocordyceps; species Ophiocordyceps camponoti-leonardi. Next base: position 22,216 of record PDHP01000247.1, on the reverse strand, counting down.
TGGATGGCGACCTCACTCTTGCCGGCGCGCTCCATCTTGTCACGCAAGCCAGAGACGAGCTCGAGCCTCTCCATGCTGCCCTGGACGACGAGCTCTAGCTGGCCGCCCTCTTCTACCGGGGCCTCGTCCTCGTTGGCCTTGACGCTGGTGCTCGGCGGTCGTCGACCGAGGTGCGGTATGTACGGATTGCAGATGTAAATCCAGGGGACGTCCCCGCTCTGCTCCGTAGTAGCCGGCGACAGCCTGCTTAGGAAGTCGTCCAGCTTTTCTGTCAGCTGCCAAGCGTAGGGCACGCCGGCGTACGGATTGTGCAGGCTGGCCGAGTCGTCTACGATGTTTCGCTGTCGCAGTGGACGCCCGGTGCTGCGCTCATTCATTCGATGCCATTGGTCATAATCAAACGCGTCGACCCGGCTTTGGAGGCGGCGTCGCAAAGACTCTTCGCCTGTGGTTGCTCAGCGAACCGAATTTACTCTTGTTTCTCTCCTTGTCTCTCGGTATCGAGTGCTTTGCCCCTTGTTCTGACGAAGGCGATGGGCATACCGTAGAAGTCTGAGTCGTCCGTGTCCATTTCGGCCTCAAATGTATGTACAGGACGCTTTCGACTGAGGCCTTTGACAGGGGAGGGCGAAGGAGGCAGCAGGCTGCAGCGGTGATTCAAGTATGCATGACGGAGGGCGAGGGACAATTTATACGAATAACTGTGAGTATCGGTGCGGATGGATACATTGAATGATTTGTTCTCCGCTAGATGCTTGGAAAGCTGGGACGTCCATCACCTTCACAGCCAGCAAGGGGTTGACGGACGAATGCTGGGGAAGACGGCTGCTGAGGTTGCTCGGCGATGAAAAAACAAGTCTCGTGCTAGCATTTCACTATCGCGATGGCCAAGTACAAAAGGTGTGATCCAGATAGACGGTCAATAGCGTCGAGATTCCCACTCACCTCATATCCACCTACCCTAGGCAGGCAATCTCAGCTCCCCAAGGACGACTTTTTCCTCCTACCGTAGGTAGGTAATTACACATGGCATCCATCTCAGCCAAGACGTCATTGACGCTGCATCTGCCACCGAGCTGCCTGCAGACATGCCCATTCGACACGGCCTACTTTGTGGTGGGGACCTACAACCTACACCAGGAGGTCGAGTCCGAAGTGGCACAGAGTCGGGATGGAAGTCTGGTGCTCTTTCGGATCGAAGACGATGATGGCATGTCAGTACGGACCGGATGCCAGCCGTCAATATCCGAGCTGACGCGGATACTCATTGGCCAGCACGGAGGTTCAGACCGTCCCGCAACCATCGGCTGTTCTCGACGTGCGATTCCATCCGCGGCAGAGTGATCACCAAGGCATTTTGGCTGCCGTATCCAGTACTGGTACCCTGGCCATCTTCAGACTGGATCCTACCCGGCGTCTGCGCCAAGTTGCCACCAGCCGTGTTCGCGGCGTGGCCGACGACGTCTTGTTCCTGCAATGCGCCTGGCACCCTGTGCAGGACTACGTCATCGCCGTGACCGACTCCCGCGGAGCAGCGAGGCTACTGCACCTGGACCGGGGTTGGAATATCACGGCCTGTACCGACCTCGACATTGGGAACTCGCTCGAAGCTTGGTCTATTGCCATATCGCCATCCCTGGCGACGGAAAATCATGGCCAGGCTGTCATCGTCTACTGCGGTGGCGACGACTGCTCTTTGCGACACACCGTATGTTCGTCAGACCTTCAGACGCCCTTTGCACCTGTGACCATCAAGGGCCAGCACGATGCCGGAGTCACGGCGATCCTGCCTTTGCCTCTGCACGCCGCCGACGGAGGACGGCTGGTGGTAACGGGGAGCTACGATGATCGCATGCGTTTCTTTGCCGTGGACGACCTGGGCCAACTGCAAGGCGTCACGCGGCCGCGCCTGGTCTGCGACGCGAACATGGAGGGAGGCGTTTGGCGGCTCAGCCTGGTCGATACTCAATTGCGTATCGACGGCTCATGGCGAGCTCGCATCCTGGCCAGCTGCATGCACGCAGGACCCAGACTGGTGGAGTTGACGGGTGAGGCAGACGGCCTGCGCTGGGCTTGCAAGGCTTTTGCGCGGTTTGACGGGCACAAGAGCATGAATTATGCCTCGGATTGTGTGGTGGCAGAGGGCGGCGGGAGCCTGCGATGCGTCTCGACGAGCTTCTACGACAAGCTGCTGTGTTTGTGGGTGGTGGGCGGCGACAAAGCAGATGGCGTCTCGAGTGAGAGTCCGTCGTAGACAATTTGCTAGGTAAGTCGGTAGAGCAGCGACAAGATGGCGATTTTTCCCATGATCTGCTCCGTAGTACCGTACCTACCAGATCATTCCGGATTCTCGTAGGGCTGGTAGAGGCCGAGCGATGCCACACTTGTGATAGCCCCCCCCTGAGCCTCCTTTCCAAGCATTGGTGGCTTGTGCAAGGAAGTATCTTGAGGCGCTCAAATACCCTAAATGCGCAATCTCAGAGTATCCCTTCACTTGGTCGATGCTGGTCTGATACACTTGTTGAATTCGGAGCTTAGTACCCCGTCCTTAAAAAGTACTTCCCACTTCACCTCGTCCGCAAAGAGGTCATAGCATGAACTGCCCACGAGATGAGGCGAGGCTATTGAGCAGCAAAAAAAAAGTATGTACTGTACATATGCCTCCCCGTCCCACACTCAACCTCTGCTGAGATCTGAGCCTGTATCCGCGCTTCTTCGCGCAACCACTCGCCATTAATCCCCCATTCAGCCGTTTGTTGCCTGGCTGCTTTGCTCTCTTGGCATCTGCCGCCTCACGTGCGGTTCTGTTGGCTTGGTAGCCACTCATCTCATCTGCTGCTTTTTCGCTTGCTCGCCTCGATCATCAGCCGATTCTTCTACGTATCAAAATCACCGTCAACGCCGTCCTATCTCGCATCACATCTAGGTACCTACTCCTAGCTTGGCCTTCCTCGACCGATGCCTTTACGCCTGATCCCGGGTTCCTGAAGACGACAACGCTGGCCACTCACGATCACGCCGCCTCGCCCCGCCTCGCCCTCGCCTTCTCCGTCATGTCCATCAACGGAGGCGCCATAGCCCCGGCGGCCGGTTCGAGTGGCGAGGCTGACGCGAGTGATATGTCCAAGATTCATCAGGCGCTCCAAGTCATACACAGCCCCTACTCCGGCAACGAGCCTCGAAGACAGGCCCAATCGTTCCTCGAAGAAGTCAGGGATCTCCCCGAGGCTCCCTTCCAGGGGTACCTTCTCGCGTCTAACAAGAGCCTGTCTCCGGTCGTCCGTCACTACGCCCTGTCCCTCCTCGAGCACGCCATCCGCTTCAGATGGACCACGTACAGCCGGGAGGAGGCCGAGCTCTTGCGTAACTGGGTGCTGGAGCTGAGTCAGGCGCTTTCGAGCGAGGATCCGTCATATTTGAGGAACAAGACGGCCCAGATCTGGGTTGAGATGGCCAAGCGATGGTGGGGAACGGCTTGGATGGATATGGACGCCCTTCTCGTACGGCTGTGGCAGGTACAAGACTCTCCTGTTCACAAGGAGTTCGTCATGTTCGTCCTCGAGATGCTATCGGACGAGGTCTTCTCCGGAGACGATTCCGTCATCACCATGAGAGAAGGTGTCCTGAGTAAAGCTTGCGTCGAGATCTTCACGTCGAGTGCCGTTCTGGCCGAGGCCTTTGCGAGTCGACAACCCGGTCCTGACGTGCGCCATGGCCCGGAGGGCTGGCTCAGTCGCATCTCCGACTTCCTCGGCTACTGTCTCAACTCGGACGTCAAGAACAACGATCAGGTCAAGTCTTGCACCGTCAAGGGCTTCTCTACCTTGCTGTCACTCATGTATTGGGCCATTCCCAAGGCCATTGCAGCGGCGAATTGTGTCAATGTCATGACCGCCGGTCTGGCTTCGCCCCATGTAGAGGTTCAAAAGGCAAGCGGCGACGCTCCTTGCGAAACCCTAACTCTCGCTGACAACATCATCAGGCCGCGCTCGAGACTCTGCACTCCCTCTACAGCCGCACGAACTTTACGGACGAAGAGTTCTTGCAGCTCGTCGTTCCCATGTACCGCATCGAGTCCGTTCAGCTGTGCAGCCGGCTCCTGGAGTGGACGACGGTATCGGCCGAAGACATCGACGATGATAAGTACCAGATCGCCAAGAAGCTCTCCGAGGTAGGCATCGAGTACTTGACCCGCTTCGGACGGCCTCTCGACGAATCGCTCGCTGACGCCTTTTCAGATGCTCTCGTCATTGGGCGATTACTTCGAGCGCAAATCCACGCAGATACCCCAGCTGGCAGCTAGCGCCGACTTTCTGAATCTGCTGCTTCGAGTGGTCCAGAACCCGAGCCTCATGGTGTCCATCCCCGTGCTCACCAGCTGGACGCGAATCCTCGGGAACAAGACATTGGGACGGAGCGAGCTCGTAGGCCAGATGATTGGCCCTCTGCTGGACGTCTGCACCTCCAGACTTATGCGGTACGAGAATTTCCCGGAGAACACGACGGACGAGACGTACATGTTCCTTGCGGAGGATACCGACACCGTACCGGAACGTCACGTCTTCCTCGGCAACTATAGGCGGTACAGCTGTCAAGCTGTTGAGCTCATAGTCCGGCTCAAGCTCTCGGACGCCATCCAGCATATTCTCAACGGCACGGAGTACACGCTGCAAAAGCTCTATGAGGGACAGCCGTCTTTCGACAGTATGTCAATTGACCGTCCATGACGCAAGCGACGAGACTGACAGGAAGCAGAGCAAAATTACGTGAAGCATTCCATGCCTGCTCTCAAGGTCGATGCACAGTTCACTTTGATCGAGGCGGCGGTGAAGGGATACAAGAAGTGGAAACGACACCATCTACACGGAAGCGTACGTTGCTTCCGGTCGTGCGGCAGGCAATGACTGATCTGAAACTCTTCGTCCAGGAACCGCAAGCTGCCGAGGTGGAGGCCATACTCGAGTCCTGGTGTGACAAGCTGCTGCAGATGCAGTTCGAGGTGAAGATGTTGAAAGGAGGCTATCTGTGGAGCGAGACGCTGACCCGCGAACGCGGTAGGATCCATGGATCCGGAAAAGAGCGTTGCAGTTGCTCGTCGTCTTTTCTACGACTGCCCTGAGCGATAACAATGGCTTCATGCTCAAAGTCCTGGAGCACATCTTGATGACGTGGCCGGCCCTGGAGCCTGAGTATCGCTCTTTCAACGAAGCGGTTAAGGATTTGCAGTCGGAGAGCATGCTTGAGCTGCAGCGTCTTGCGGCGGAAATGCCGGATCACTTACTGGTGAGAATGAACCCTTCTAGCGAGCTGATTTGGCCTGGTGTTTTTTCTTTTTAACAGGATGCAGAGTGTATACGATCAAATCGAAGGGCGGGTGAGCGAGATGATGGCATCCGGCGCCTTGGACGACAAGCGATGCCTCGCATACAAGAGTTTTCTTTTCCTCATCATGTAAATGCTCGAATCCCCCTCCGTTTTTTTTTTGCACAGAGTTTCGGTTTTCACTCCCTCCCTAACTTCCTTTCGTTTGTTCGTCTGTCGGGACGGTTCCACTGATGAAAGCGTTACAGACATCGATCGACTCAGCTTGACGCGCAGACCAAGGTACAGAAGCTGTCCCAGGTCATCGAGCCAGTCAAGGCGCAGTGGCAGGATCCCGATGTCAGGGCATCGCTCGGCTCTTATTCCAACTTTTGTCAGTTCCTAGGCTTGGACAAGGCCCAGGCATATCTGGCAAGCCGCAAGGCGCACATGATTTCGGACTGGGGCGATGCCGAGCTCGATCCCGAGGGCCTGGCACTTCAGAACGAGCTGGAAGACCGGCTTAGGGTAAGAAGAGCTGACATTTCCTGTCAAAACGCCCCCTGTTTTTTTTTTTTTTTTTCGCTAACAAGTCCCGCAGGCATTGCCGTTGCGGCCTACCAAATCCTTTCTCGCCTTCTCGGTGGAGCGGCTGGACAAGACTTCGCCGGCATTTCAGGCCTCTCGTTTACTATGGGAGGACGGGTTCGCCAACATCTTGGCCGACTTGCTGGAGTATCTCAGGTGCGTGGATAGGGCGAGGGAGCGGGACTAGCTGCGAGGCTAAACGTCCTCCTCTGCAGGTTTGCGCATGCGACACACAACGCCGACAACTGGATCGGTCTCCCCGATGAGATGCGGCCAGCGGTCGGCAGGATCCTGAGCGACCGCTTCTGGCAGGCCGGCATCTCCGAGGGCAGCAAGGATGACTTTTACGCGCGGGTGATGGGTAAGAAGACGACGATCGAGGGCCTGACGTCGACGATCCGTAGCTCTGTCCGGTTCGTCAGGGAGACGGCCTACGCTGCCATCTACTGCATGAGCAGGATGGGAGGGAAATTCTACGGCATCGAAGGCCTATCCGAACCGTTGTCGAGGGCGCTCTTCACGGACTCGATATGGCTCTCGACGCATCAGCAGAGCCACCTGCTGAGCGTGGTGCGATGCCTGGTCGACGACTGTCCGATGGATCGGCGAGAGCAGTTCCTGCCGGAGTTGATGGCGACGTGCTTCCGGCAGATGGATGCCAAGATTCAGGGCGAGTGGGAGAAGCTGGAGCAGCAGCAGACGGTGGCGGTCGACGGAGAGGCGGAGCTCCGGGAAGAGATGAAGGCGGAAAGCATCCTCCGACAGGTGACGTACACGGCCATGATGATGGTGGCCGACTTCCTGGATCCGACGAAGAAGGGTGGAGACGTCAGCACGTCTCTGCGGAGGTTTTGCATCTCGAGGCAGGACATTGTCGAACCGCTGCTGGTGTTTTGCACGCACGCGATCCGGATGAGGGACACGCGGTGCTGCGGCATGACGATACGGCTGTTCGTCTCGCTCGTGCCCGAGTTCGTGGCGGAGCAGACGAACGCGGAGCTGGCGTCGGCGATCCGCGAGTACATGTCGTCGGCGGTGCTCAAGGCGTGCGTCACGTCGTTTCACGAGCCGTACTTTGTCGAGGTGCAAAAGGAGCTGGCGTCGCTGATTGCGGCCATCGTGGTGTACTACGGACCGCTGACGGCGACGCCGCGCAACGTGCTGTTGTCGCTGCCCAACGTGAGCGAGGCCGAGCTGGACCGGCTATCGACGTACACGGCGAACCCCGGGATGCACACGCGGCAGCAGAGGGCGCTGGTGCTGCAGCTGCTCCACGACATCAAGGGCGTGAGCGTGTCGGAGATGGGCAAGATGGCCAAGAACGGCAGCGGGAAGAGGCCGACGAGGAGCAAGATGGCGCAAGATTTCCTGAAGGAGCCGGCGGCGGCGCAAGAGGATCGACGACGGGTCACGCCCGAGGCTCTAGAAGGGGTGTCGAGCCTTTTTGGGGGATGAAAATGAAATGAAATGAAATGGGGGAGAGTCTAGAGGGAGAGAGGGAGAGAGAGGTACGGAGTATGTGTATGTGCATGACCTACTATGCTTGGGTTTTTGTTATTGTTCCCCCGTTTCTCTTTCTTGTTTGTAAACTTGCGAGGCAACTTTGTAAATCTAGGACGATTCATACATACATACCTACTACCTACCTACCTACCTACCTACCTACCTACCTACCTACATACATACATACCTACCTCTACTACTATATGATGCCTCTTTTACATACTAGATACCTCTACAGTCCAACTCTAACTACATGATGCCTTCTTGGCTGGTGATGACTTGATGTATCTTGATGGTGATGACTTGATGTTACAGATTTCTACCTACATACATAGCTACTAATGTACTGCATCACGGAAGATGACACACACCTGATAGAATCATAGGATGGATGACAGCTTGGCAGCAGATGTTTTGGTGTTGCGTACCTATCTACGAGGCTACGGACAGGTGCTGGATAGAGGTAGGCTGAGAGGTAGGTGGACAGGTACGGATAGGTGGTCCAAAAAAAGGGGGGGTGGGTGAGTGGATGGGTGGTTTTGGAGGGTTTGGTTTCTGCCCGGCCCCCTTCCTATCTCCTTTCCCCTGATTTCGTACAGCCTTATTACCTTGCCTTCTCCTCGTCTTAACTTTGGCTCTTTGGCCCCCAAAATATGTATACATAAGGTAGGTAGGTAGGCACATGTAGGTATGTAGAGACAGTGGAAACGTGGCTGTGTTGAAGATATTGTGGTGATGATGAATGACTGGTCAGATGGCCGGGATATGGATTGCCGCGGGAGGCAAGATTGGGGGGAGGGATTGGTGGATGGATGGATGGATGGATGGAGGTTATACAAGCCCGTGCGACGGACGGACTGGTATTTTGGTAATGGGCGGGCGGGCGGGTGTTGCAGAGGGGAAGAGGGGATGGAAAACGCTGATGTGAATACTACATATGTACAGAGGAGGAAGAAGAAGAAGGAGGAGAGGAAGAAGAGGAGTATGAAGGAGGAGGAGGAGGAGGAGGATTTAAAGGATATATATAGTACGGACTATCCGTACATACACACGTCGACAAACAAACAAACATCCATATATACTCGGATGATACTCCTACATACTACCTACATGTCGCCATCCACGGGCCCGGCATCTCGTTCCCACAGATGCTACATACCGTAGATGGATGGATGGATGGATGAGAATGCATGCAAGAAGCGCAAGCCGTGGATGGAACCGTCATACGGATACATACCTAGTACGGAGTATGTAGTATGTATATCCGTTTTCATATTCATATTCATATTCATATTCATCTACACGAATGCCCCAAAAGAGTCTGCACGGCTAATAATTCATTCGTCTTACAAGTCAGTCGTCTCCTACTGCATCCCCATACATACCTACTTATGATAGTACCGAGTACTAACAGTGATAATGAGACCCTTTTCTCCCGACTCCCCGCCCCCGGCTTCTGGTCGTCGTCGTCGTCGTCGTCGTCGTCGTCGTCGGCCGCAGATACGGATATGGATGGTGGGGGGGATTGGGGGAGGAGTACGGATAGGACTGGACCGACCGGCTCCTCCTCGCCCTGTCACCGACACGGCCACCGACTGTCACCGACCTCGGCAGCGGTCTTGTGCGCCCGGATGTGTGTGTGTGTGTGTGTGTGTGTGTGTGTGCCTGTCTTATCTCTCTTTGCCTTGGTCTGTGAGATTTTTTTACCCTTCTCTTCTCTTCTCCCCGTCTCTCTTCCTTCGTTCTTTTCCCTTTCATCATCATCAACATCATCAACATCATCATCTCCATCATCATATCTCTCTTGTTTTCCCATATCCTTTACTAATCGGTCACACCTGTTCTTCTCTCTCTCTCTCTCTGTGCCTCTCTCTCTCTCTCTCTGCGCCTCTCCTACGCCAAAAACAACTACTTCTCTCATCTATTCTCATCTGCTCCTTTTGACCTCTTCTTCTCATTTCCCTATTTCCTCCTCTTTTCCTTCTACCTTACACCTATCCTATCAATATCATCCATCTCTACCTAGTAGACACTATCCATCTTTCGACCTACCTACCCATCCAGCCTCCTTTGTGTGTGTGTCTGCCTTTCTCGCGTTTGCTTCATTTTCCCTCCTCCTCCTCCTCCTCCTCCTCCACCACAACCACCACCCCCTATTCCTACTCCTACTCCTACTCCTACTCCTCCTGACACACATACAGACACAGACACACTCACACACACAAACTCTCTCACTCTTTTCCTTTCTCGCTCTCTTCTCTTATTCTCCCTCCCCTTTTCCTTTCTTCCTTTCTCGTCTCAGGTTTGGCCCCCCTCCCCTCCTCACCAATCCTCCTTCTTCTCTTCTTCCTCCTCCTCCTCTTCTTCCTTTTCCTCTTCTTCTACTTCTTCTACTTCTTCTTCCTTCACTTCTCCTCCTTCTTAGACCGCCATGGTCTACTGCGGCAAGCCCTCAAGGGGCTGCCAAATGTGCAGGACGCGTCGTATCAAGGTGAAACAAACATCATCATCATCTATTCCCCCCCCCTCCCCGTCCGTCTCTGCTGCCACGAGAGAGGGAAACTAACTCACAACTCAAAACTCACCTCCGAAATTACCCTTCTTTGCCCCCTTCCCTCAGTGCGACGAAACCAAGCCGACTTGCAATCAGTGCGCAAAGAGTCGAAGATTATGTCCCGGCTACAAAGACGAGTTCGACCTCGTCTTCCGCAACGAGACGCAAGCCACCAAACGCAGGGCCAAAAAGGCAAACACCAAGGCCTTGGCTCTCAAGCATGGCCGCGATGTCGACTCCTCCTCCTCCTCGGCTGACTCTTCCCTCTCGCCCGCTTCGTCCGCCGGCATTCAGCCTCCGCCTCGTGTCGCCATCGAGGATCAGGCTGCCTGTCACTTCATGTCCAATTTCGTCCTCGTCCCCCATCAGGGCAGCGTCCGTGGCTTCATGGAGTTTCTCGTCCCCCTCATGAAGGTCGATCGTATCCCTCAGCACTTTCGATACGCTTTCGATGCTTGCGCCCTCGCCTCGCTCAACAATCGCGTCGGCACTGGCAACGATTTCGACAAGGACGCCTTGACCAGCTATACCCAGGCTCTGTCCGCCACTTACGCCGCCTTGCGCGACCCGGAAGTCGCCAAGCAGGACGCCACCCTCGCATCCGTCCTCCTACTCGGCCTCTTCGAGAACATCTCGGCCAAGCATGTTGGCATGCTGGCTTGGGGATCGCACATCGAGGGCGCCGTCCAGCTGGCCAAGGCTCGGGGCCGCAAGCAGCTGCGCACAAAGGTCGGCCTGGCCATGTTTATCGCCGTCCGCACCCAGATGGTCAGTTTCCCCCTTTCTTTTTTTTGTCTCATCATCACATCACAAGAAAGTCCGACGTTTAATATGGCCCGAAACAGATCATCCATTGCCTCAGCACCTCAAAGTCTCCCACCATGGGCGCCGACTGGTGGATGAACGACACCGTCAGGGACGAGCACGCCTCCGAATGCCAAAGGCTCAACATCATCATCGGTGAGATCCGCGCCGAGGCCAACCGCCTCCTCACCACCTCGACCCGCTCGTCCGACCAGGTCGACCAGGTCATCGCCATGATAAAGCGGTGCCAGGCCCACGACCAGACCTGCGCCGGCTGGGCCGACGACCTGCCCGACTGCTTCCGCTGGAAGACGGTCGCCTGGGAGGACAAGGTGCCCGACGGCGACTACGCCAGGGCCGACGTCTATCCCGGTCGCGTCGACGCTTACCAGGACCTCTGGATCTCCAGCATCTGGAACATGATGCGCTGCTCCCGCATCGTCCTCGCCTCCATCATCGTCCGCTGCGCCGCCTGGATCTCCGCCCCCGTCGACTACCGCACCACGCCCGAATACGCCGTCGCGGCCCGCGTCTGCGTCGACACCATCACCGACATCATCGCCTCCATCCCCTACCAGCTCGGCTGGTTCGCCCGCCGCCGTCATCTGCTCGAGCGCGCCAACATGTCCGCCTTTGGCTGCGGCGAGGAAGACGCGCAGAAGGGCTTGGGCGGCTACTTTGTGACCTGGCCCCTGGCCTGCGTCCACGGACAGGATTACACGACCGACTCGCAGCGCGCTTGGGTCCAGGGCCGCCTCGAATTCATCGGCTCCCATCTCGGCGTCAGATATGCCCACATCCTGACCGAGGTAACCATTTTTTTCCCCTCCTTCTCGTCTCTTCGTCTTCCTCTCTCTCTCATATCCTTCCTTTTCACCCTCTCATCACCCTACTTACCTTTCCCAAAAAATGAAAATGTCTGACAATCGTGAGCCTCTGCAGCTTCACGTGCGAGTCCCCTCCATGCTGATCCAGCGCGATGGCCTCGTCTCCACACCATATCCGCACGCCCAGGACTTTGAAAAGCTGCTTTCTTCCAAGGTTGCCGCCTCGACTGCGAGCAAGTCTAGGAATCAGACGCAGGAGCGGGAGGCTAAACAGAGGGAGACGATACGGCGCCAGACAGCCGAGCTGGTGAGCAAGGCCATGGGTACGTCCGGCAAGGTCGACGAATGGACCGCCAAGACCTGGCTGCAACTTCAAAACCTGACGACGAAATGACGAACATTTGATGAACGGGGCGAAGATTGGTGGTGCGTTGGATAGTGTAAACCAGCAACATCATCATGTTTTATGATATGGAGGAGGCCTTGCGCGTCGGACCTGCAAGAGGCGACTCGCTGCAGCTCCGCGGCCCCTCTAGTAGACGAGGCACGGCAGATATCGATCATGCGCAAGCGACACTAATGACGATGAGAAAGCAATTGAACCCAAACGCTGGATATTGATTGCACGCTAAAGCCGAGACATCTCATGTCTCTCGAAAACCTTATGCCCGAGACCGCAGTGACTGCCTTTTTTTTTTTTGATGCCCCTAATTCTGCAGTTTCCGTCCTTCTTTAGACTTCATCGCATGGCTCGACCGAGCGAAAGCGGGATGCGCGCGCTCACACTCCTCAGTGGGTAGGGGCGCGTCGAGGCTCTGGGCGCGAAGCGAGTAGCACCTTCGACGACGGGATTTATTTTCTTCGTTTCTTTCTGCAACGGTAAAAAATGAGCCCATGACATGATATCCTCCCAAGTTTCATCCCATGGAATAGAGAGAAAGATCAGTCAAAGAGAGGTGGAAGAGAAAACTTACAGCTCGGGGTTATCCTGGGCGCCGCTGAGATTCCAGGCCTTGACGACCCAGCTCTGAGTATTGTCGACGTATTTCTCATTTTGCATGTGCTTGACGCCGACGCGGACGCCGTCCTTTGTGAAGACGACATTCTTCTTGCCCATGCGCTCCGAAGCGGAGTCGCGGAACTTGGAGGCGGAAAGATAGACTTGATGGAGGACCCAGCCGATGACGGAGAGTACGACGAGGGCGATGACGAGGGGTAAGACTTGTCTGCGGTGAATGAGTCTATGGGTCAGCCGCGCGCGTGCGCCGTGGCCCCAAGGGGGGAGAAAGGGAAAAAAAAAAACAGATGATGGGAGAGATTGTGAAGAGAGGTCCTGCGCGCACCCGATTACTGAGCTTCCTTGTGCCATCTTTTTTTTTTTTTTTTAATCTCGGAAACCAGGGAATGGAAGAGCGAGATCCGTAGATGAAAAGGGAAGACGGGAGAGGGCGGATGTCAAGGTGGCGACGAAGAGTCTCGGGAGTGTCGACGTCTTTTTTTGCGTCTGGTGAAGTAAAGTAGGGCGTTAGAGCGGGCGAAGGGGGGGGGAGTTTGTTCTTAGGCTGGTGCTAGATACTGCTTAGGTAGGTATGTATGTTTGATCTATATCCGTAGGTGGCTCGGAAAGAGTGGGAAGATGATGGAAATTAGGAAGGGAAATTTTAGGTACGAGAAGGAGTGGAAGATGAAAGGAGGGAAGAGGATGATGATGATGAATGATGTTGGAGATGCACCTATCCGTAGTATGTGCAGAACTGATTGCTATTCTACCTACTAGTACCTACGGATAGAGAAGGCCGCGTCACTCCGCCACGGCTCGCGGCTGTGAAGAGGCAGACCTGACTCTCCGGGAAGCCGGGTATAAACTGTCAGGGAAGTATCGAAACGACAGGAGTACCGCCGTCATGGATCTCTCCTTCGCCGTAGCCAGCCGGGACGGCCACAGACAAGCAAGTCTCGTTTCAAGAATGCTACCTGTGACCAGCACGCACCTGCAGCACGTAGGCACAAGTGGGGGCCGCCAGCCGACGACAAGGCGCTGACAAAGGCCAGAAATAGCGAGAGAGATCTAGAGAGAGGGCTGTGCTTGGATGAGGGAGGAATACCGAGACACGGGCGGGCCGGAGGAGCCGAGGCCATTGCAATTGCTGTTGATAGGTATATCCGTAATGTGACGGGTGAAAGCTGGATAGGTAGGCGCTTATCTAATGAGAGAAGGGCTGAAGGCTTGAACAGCAGGCTGATCACTGGATCAGTTAGAAAAGGCCACTAACAAAGGGAAGGGGAGGAAAAGGCTCTGCCATTTCAGGCAGGCGGTGACTCGACGCGAAAAGGACACCACGTCCTTTCTCCACCACAACCTACCCTTACCTTGTGGGAGTAGTAGCTGTTGGCCCTTCCGAGATCTGCTGTTGCGCTACCGCCGCCATCATCACCAAAATATCCTCACTGCTTAAACTTTTCTTTTCCTTCTTTCCCCCCCTTTCCCTTCCCCTTCGTCTTTCTTTTACTTGCCCCAGGCTGCTGTTGCGCCGTCGCCGTCGACAGCCATGTCGGCTCCTCCCAACGACGGGTACGGTCAGTTCCCAGGCCAGCAGCATCTCCAACAACCGCAACAACACCTCGACCAAGCCGGCAACCCCGTTCAGCCCGATGCTGGAGCCCCTGCCGTCGTCCAGGGCAAGAAGAAGAAGAGGGGCTATGCTGCTCAGGCCTTCGACGTCGGCTCTGGGCCGAATGCTGCTCAGATGCCCGGCCTCGGTCAGCCGCAGCTGCAGCCGCAGTATGGCATCCCGCCCGCCCATCAGCAGGCTCAGGGCTACGTTGGCTACTCGCAGCCCGACGCTCAGCAGCAGCAGCAGCAGCAGCAAGCTTACCAACAGGGCTACGGCGCCCCTCAGCCTGGTTTTCAACAGCAACAGCAGCAGCAGCCGCAGCCGCAGCCGTCGTACGGCGGCTACCAGGCCCCCGACCAAGGCTATCCCACTCCAGGTGCGGCCGGCATCACCCAGGGCATGGCCGGTATGCATCTCGGTGGTCAGCAGCAACAGCAGCAGCCGCAGATGGGACAGCAGGCCCCTCGCGCTGGACCCCTGAATCATCTCTACCCCACAGACTTGACGAACCAGCCATTTTCCGTCGCCGAACTTGACATACCCCCTCCTCCCATCGTGCTGCCTCCCAACGTGAGTCTTCTCGAGTTTTCTTCGTCACGCTCGCCTCAACTTTGCTGAAAATCATAAAAAACCCTGACAGACGAGCGTCACCTCGTCGCCCAACGCCAATTGCCCTCCGCGCTACGTCCGCTCGACCCTCAACGCCGTTCCGACCACCAATTCGCTACTGAAAAAGTCCAAGCTGCCCTTCGCGCTCGTCGTCCAACCTTACGGTGCGCTGCATGATGACGAAGATCCGGTTCCCGTCGTTCAGGACCAGATCATCTCTCGCTGTCGCCGGTGCAGGACCTACATCAACCCGTTCGTCACATTTCTCGACCACGGCCACCGATGGAGGTGCAACATGTGCAACCTCAGCAACGATGTCCCTCAGGCCTTTGACTGGGACGCTGCCGCTCAACAGGCGGCCGACCGCTGGCAGCGCTACGAGCTCAACCACTCCGTCGTCGAGTTTGTCGCCCCTCAGGAGTACATGGTCCGCCCGCCGCAGCCATTGGTTTACCTCTTCTTGTTCGACGTGAGCTACGCGGCGGCCTCCAACGGCCTGCTCGCGACCAGCGCACGCACCATTCTCGACAGCCTCTCCAGAATACCAAACGCAGACCGGCGCACGCGCCTGGGCTTCCTCGCCGTCGACGCGAGCCTGCATTACTTCTCCATCCCCAAGGACGAGGACGAGAACGGCGATACCAACATGCTGGTCGTGAGCGACCTCGACGAGCCCTTCTTACCGGTTCCCCACGACCTCCTCGTCCCCCTGACGGAGAGCCGACAGAGCATCGAGCGCTTCCTGCAGAAGCTCCCCGACATGTTCCAGCACAATCAGAGCAACGGCTCTTGCATGGGCTCGGCCCTGCGCGCGGGACACAAGCTGATCTCGGCCCTCGGCGGCAAGATTGTCGTCCTCACCGCCTCGCTGCCCAATATCGGCGCCGGCAAGTTGGAGATGCGCGAGGATAAGAAGCTGCTGGGCTCGTCCAAGGAGGGCGGCCTGCTGCAGACCGGCAGTAGCTTCTACAAGAGCTTCGCCGTCGAATGCTCCAAGAACCAGGTCTCGATCGACATGTTCCTCTTCTCGTCCCAGTATCAAGACGTGGCGTCCCTCAGCAACCTGCCGCGCTACACCGGTGGTCAGACTTGGTTCTACCCGGGCTGGCACGCGTCCCGGCCCGAGGACGCCCTCAAGTTCGCGTCGGAGCTGAGCGACTACCTGTCGTCCGAGATTGGGCTCGAGGCCGTCCTGAGGGTGCGGGCCACGACGGGTCTGCGGATGAACACCTTTTACGGCAACTTCTTCAACCGCAGCTCGGATCTCTGTGCCTTTCCGGCTTTCCCGCGCGACCAGTGCTACGTCGTCGAGGTCGCCATCGACGAGAACATCAACAAGAACTTCGTCTGCCTCCAGACTGCGGTCCTGCACACGACTTGCAACGGCGAGCGTCGCATCCGGGTGCTCACACTGGCCCTGCCGACGACGACGAACCTCTCGGACATGTACGCCTCGGCCGACCAGTGCGCCATAACGACGTATTTCAGCCACAAGGCGGTGGAGCGGACGCTGAGCAGCGGACTGGAGGCGGCCCGCGACGCGCTGCAGGCCAAGCTCACCGAGCTGCTGCAGACGTTCAAGAAGGAGCTGGGCGGCGGCAGCATGGGCGGCGGCGGCCTGCAGTTCCCCGCCAACCTGCGCGGCTTGCCGGTGCTCTTCCTCGGCCTGATCAAGAACGTGGGCCTGCGCAAGTCGACGCAGATCCCGTCCGACATTCGCTCGGCGGCGCTGTGCCTGCTGTCGACGCTGCCGGTGCCGCTGCTGATGCGCTACATCTATCCCCGGCTCTACTCCCTCCACGACATGCCGGACAGCGCTGGCGTGCCGGACGGGGAGACGGGGCAGATCGTACTGCCGCCCCCGGTGAACCTGACGTCGGAGCGGCTCGCTCCCCACGGCCTGTACCTGATCGACGACGGGCAGACGCAATTCCTCTGGGTCGGTCGCGACGCCGTGCCGCAGCTGGTGGCCGACGTGTTTGGGGTAGAGGACCGGACGCAGGTGCAGGTGGGCAAGACCAGGGTGCCGGAGCTGGCCACCGACTTCAACGAGCGGGTGCGGGCTGTCATACAGAAGAGCAGAGATCACAGGTCTCTCGGCGTGGGAAGCATCACGGTACCGCACCTTTACGTGGTGCGGGAGGACGGAGAGCCCAGCCTGAAGCTATGGGCGCAGACGCTGCTGGTCGAGGACAGGGCGGACCAGAGCGTCAGTGCGGCGCAGTGGCTCGGAGTGCTACGAGAAAAGGTTTGAGCCCCCCACCCTCCTCCCCCTTTTATATTTGCCCCCTTTCTCTACTGCGCCTCAGTGGCAAGGCTGACGATTTTGGCGATGGATGTAGGTTGTGCAGTAGCGAGTTGAGAGAAACATATGTACGTGCGTATGTATGTATGTATGTTCTAGGTAGTAGGTAGGTAGGTTGGTCTGTCAAGTCAGTGATGTGTCTGGACTGGGAGGCGAGTTGTGAATAGGGAGGGTGAACAGGAGGTGTCAGGAATACGAGGCGCAGATAAGAGGCGCTTAAAGGGCCATTTCCGTTGGCATTGGCTGGATGATGGTGTGAGAAGAGCGGCGCGAAAATGCCAAAGGGGACATGGGATTGGAAGAAAAAAAGGGGGGACGGCTTTTTTCGTCCTTTCTGTCGTCGAGGTGGTCCTACGCTCGGCCTCGGTCGTCCTTTCTTTAGCACGAAGATGAAAGCCACGTGAGTCTTAGGCCATGGAGAGCTTAAAAAAGAGATGTATCGACCCACGCAAAAGACGGTGCGACGGTACGGATACCAGCCCCTCAGCCCCTCAGCCCCTCACTCCCTCACTCACTCCCCCACTTCTTCGCCCCGATGACGGTAGGACCCCGCGGTCCGGTCCTTTTCTTCTTCCTCTGCTAAGGGACTGACTCCCCTACTATACCGTCTATAGCAGCCTGGCCTAACAGCCATCAGCCACTTAAAGAGAGCCTATAGCGGTAGCTGGTGGGGGGGCCTCTCACTCTCAGGCTCTCACTGCCCCCGCCGCCCCCAGGCACCTTGGCTGATTACCTAAACTCCTGGCGTCTGAGAGCCTGCTGGGTGAACGGACCCCGCCTTGACCAGTGCGCCGCCCCCGTTCCCCCCCCTTCTTCTTCGGAGCCCTTGCTCTTCTTCGTCTTCTCTCACCTTTCTCTCTCTCTCTCTCTCTCTCTCTCTCTCTTCCTCTATCGATGTGACGAGTTCCCCTTTCATCGTCATCATCATCATCATTGAAGAACGAACAGAACGAACGGATTCTGTTCCTGTTCGTGTCTTGACAAGCGAATTCTCGTTTCTTTATAGTTACTATTGTTCTTTTTCTCCTGTTCTTCCCACTTCCTTTCTTACTATCCGTACACCTTTTCCCATTGGCTACTACCTATTGTCTGTCACAGCTCAGCTCTTCTTCTTCTTCCCCTCCTCCTTTCTTCTTTTTATTTCCCTCTTACGACTTACCTGCTCTTCAATGGCGGCTCCCACTCCTGCGTGAGCTTCTCTTACCTCTCCATTTTCACCCCCTTCAACTTCTTCGCCGCCACTGGCAGCGATCGAACCTGGTTGGGGTTTCTTTCTATCTTCGACTCTGTTCAATTTGCCTCTTACCGAAACTTCGCTCGGCGTCAGCCCTTCTTCGTCTCTTGTCGACACGAGGCCCGAGCGGGTTTTCCGGCCGTTCAAAGTTCGCCCAAGTTTTTGCCTCTTGTGTTTTTTTTTTCCCTTTCTCTCTTCTATCGTCTTGCTTTCCTCCCTCCTTCGACTTTCGGCTAGGCCTTTCCGTTGTTCACACTCTCTCTCTCTTTTTCAACCCCTCTCCGTACATACAGTCTGTCCGATCCGAGACCGCTGCGATATCGCCTTTCTTGTCTATCCTTACTTTTGCCTCGGCACCTTCTTTCTTTCACCCCGTTATATCAAGGGCCCATTCGATTTGTTGTCCGACTTTAACCTACCTACCACCCCCTCCCCTCCTTCCTTCGTCGTTCTGCGTCGGCCCGCCGTCCGGAACCATCTCATCTAGCCATGTCTCGGTCCAATCCTCCGAGCAGTGGAGCCGGCTCTCGCAAGATCTCGTTCAACGTGAGCGAGCAGTACGATATACAGGATGTTGTCGGCGAGGGTGCCTACGGAGTTGTATGGTATGTCTTCCATGGCGGTCCCCTTCCTCGTTTTCGCCCTTGGCTCACCAGTTCCGCAGCTCCGCTGTTCATAAACCGTCAGGCCAGAAAGTGGCCATCAAGAAGATCACTCCCTTTGACCACTCCATGTTCTGCCTTCGAACTCTTCGAGAGATGAAGCTGTTGCGCTATTTTAACCACGAGAATATCATTTCCATTCTCGATATTCAGAAACCTCGAGGTTACGATACCTTTAATGAAGTCTATCTTATTCAGGTTCGTCTGTCACTCCTTCGTGCCTCGGCAAAACAAACACTGACTCGGGATGCTAGGAGCTGATGGAGACGGACATGCACCGGGTGATTCGCACCCAAGACCTTTCCGACGACCATTGCCAGTATTTCATCTACCAGACGTTGCGCGCCCTGAAAGCCATGCACTCGGCCAACGTGTTGCACCGCGATCTCAAGCCGTCCAACCTCTTGCTCAATGCCAATTGCGACCTGAAAGTCTGCGACTTCGGCCTCGCCCGATCGGCAGCGTCGCAGGAAGACAACTCGGGTTTCATGACGGAATACGTCGCGACGCGCTGGTACCGCGCCCCGGAGATCATGTTGACATTTAAGGAATACACGAAGGCCATCGACGTCTGGTCTGTGGGCTGCATTCTGGCTGAGATGCTGAGCGGGAAGCCCCTCTTTCCCGGCAAGGACTGTGAGCGCTGAAACCCCCCTTTTGTCTGTTGAGATGCCTGGCCGCGTTGCTGACCATGCCATCATTTTTTGTCAGATCACCATCAGCTCACGCTGATCCTCGATGTCCTCGGCACACCGACGATGGAGGATTACTACGGTATCAAATCGCGCCGGGCGCGCGAGTACATAAGGTCCCTGCCTTTCAAGAAGAAGGTTCCTTTCCGAGCGCTCTTCCCCAGGACGTCGGACCTGGCGCTCGACCTCCTGGAGAAGCTGCTGGCGTTCAACCCAGTGAAGCGCATTACCGTTGAGGAGGCGCTGAAACATCCCTATTTGGAACCGTACCACGACCCTGAGGACGAGCCGACGGCGCCGCCGATCCCGGAGGAGTTTTTCGACTTTGACAAGCACAAGGACAGTCTGAGCAAGGAGCAGCTGAAGCAGCTCATCTATCACGAGATTATGCGGTAAAAGCCGGTGGCCAGAACGAGCAACTGCGATAATGGGGGCGGGACAGCGCGTCTGGAAAGGCGGACAGGCGCCGCATGACGTGGCGTGATGCGACCCGGGCGGGGGAAAGGAATCGACTCGACTGCGGATATATTTGCTTTTTTTGATGACTTCGTCTGTGCATTTTTGGAGAAGAGAGAGAGAGAGAGAGAGAGAGAGATACTAGCGAGAGTCAGAGAGAGACACAAGGCAGAGACGGGTACGGATTTAGTGAGAGACAAAAGTGTGAGCACGGTGCGTCTCGCCTGCAGGTTCAGATGCAGGGTCGTGATGACGGCAGTTTTTCGACATTGACGAGTGAAGTTGATGATGATATTGATGAGTGATCAGTGATGACGACCGCAGGGGAGCGGGCCAGATCCGCTCTGCGCCGCTGTTATTAGAGACAGGGCGAAAGGACGGTTTGCGTTGCCACTTTAAAAAGATCCTTATCTGAGCCTGTACCTTCCCAGCCTTCGGCACTGTGTTGTCACCGGCGCAGGCAGGGCAGACTCGACTGTGCCGAAAACACTGTATTAGCCTCACTATCTTATCAGCCTGACGCGGGCCTCGGACGATGTCGAGAGTTGTTGTCTTAGTACAGACATACATACTCTCCTGGCCTCTCTCTTTTTCTGGCGCCCCTTGCGCTCCTCTTTTCATATTACTCGCGTCCGTTCCGTGAGCTTGTTCCTACAAGTATACAATTACTCCAACATCATTATTCTTTGACGCGAAGATCAAGGACGTCGACGTCTTTTCGCCCCTCCCCCCCCCGATGTGGACGGGTATCGTGCGGCGCTTCTCGGCCGAAGACGGACAGTTCCCCGATGACGAGGGGGCGTCGAATCGTCGGATGACGAGCAAGGCGACGACGACGACGACGACGACTACTACGACGATGACGAAGACGAAAGACGATGGTATCCACGGCGTGTTCTCGCCGCCGGCGGCTGCGCAGCAGCAGAGGAACGTCGGCGCTGGCTTCTTCTACCGGCCGCCGCCTCTGGATCCCGTCGTCCTGCACGGCTCGTCCTCCTTGGCGGCGGGGCTCCTGACGGCGACGGTGGCGGAGGAGATTCGAGCCATGGTGCCGGAGAGGCTTCGCATCGTCGAGGACTGGCGGTTGGTCTATAGCCTGGAACGGGACGGGGCTAGCCTCGCTACGCTGTATCAGAGGGCGAGGCCTTATGATGGCTGCAGGGTGGGCTTTGTCCTCGTCGTCAAGGATCAGGAGGGTGGTGTGAGTTTTGATTTTTTTTTTCCCTGCGCTCTAATAGACGTTTGTGCTTCTTATAACTGTTTGTTCTTCTTCTTGTACTTCTTCTCCTTCTCCTTCTCTGAGACTGACTCGCTTGGTTTTTTTTTTTGCCTTGCCTTCAGACTTTCGGCGCATACCTTTCGGAGCATCCACATCCGGCGCCGTCATATTTCGGTAACGGCGAGTGCTTCCTCTGGCGCGTCTCGGCCCTGGCATCCCTGCCGCCGCCTCCCTCGAGCGACACGACGCATCTGACGCGCCACACGACGCTGGCCGCCTCGGCGAGCGGCACCTCGACGCCGGGCGAGCTGATACGGTTCAAGGCCTTCCCCTACAGCGGCCTCAACGACTGCTACATGAACTGCGAGGCCGGCTTCCTCAGCGTCGGGGCGGGCGGCGGTCACTACGGCCTCTGGCTTGACGACTCCCTCGACGTCGGACACAGTTCGCAGTGCGATACCTTTGGCAACGAGCCCTTGAGCGACGCCGGGCAGAAGTTCGGCGTCTTGGGCGTCGAGTTGTGGGTGCTGGGCGCCTGAGATGGTGACGATTGTTGGGTTTTGAAAAACACACATTTTCTATGGCGTTAGCTTTTTGTTTGGTGTCATCTTTCCTGTTGACTCCCCTTCTTTTCCCTTGAATGGAATAAAGTAAACAAAGAAAACAGAAGAAGTCGAATGGAAGGAGAAAATAATCATGATATCAGCGGCAACATGGGATTGGAAACAAACGAAGGAGACAAGGGGGGGGGGGGGGGGAGTAAGAAAAAAAAAAAAAAAAAAAAATGTGTGGTCCGACCTCATTATTAATAAGCAATCACCAAACAAGTACGCTCCATTCCTGTGCT